>OZ023312.1:79704155-79746655 GCA_964007375.1 Ophion obscuratus
GCAACGTGTGAATTTTTCTTCTATTGGACACATTTTTTTATCCGATTCAAGGTACAAAATTCACCCAAACGATTTTTCTTATCCGTCAAAAGACAGCCGCGATCATGATCTGAAAAAATAATTGTAGTGTGATGAAAATGAAATAAAAAGGAGTGAAACGAATTTTCGTTGTACTCCAACGATGCGAAGTTCAAAGCTATCCGATTCTTCCGTTCTTCCTCTCTTCAATATTCTTCCCTTTTTCCTTCTTGCGAGTCCTTCTTTTTCTCCACTGCGTCTCTTCGTTCTTCCTTCTGCGCTTCTTTCGCATTGCTTCTCCGAAAACTCACAGTGTTTCTCTCCACACTCCCATTTGCCTCAAACTTCTTCCACTTCTACTTCTTCTTCCTTCCCTTTTGTGTGCAAACCCTCAACGTTCCATCCGGCGCTCCATCAACCTGAACATCGACGCATTCTCTACGAAATCGTAGGCCTCGGCCTTGCCGAGCTAGCGAGAAATTCAAATGATGTTGAAGTTTGCATCGTTGAAATGCAACGAATGTCAATTTTTTTCGCCGCTTCGGGCACGAAAGTCTTTCAAATAGTTTTTTTTTCATTGTTTTGAAAAATCCATGATCTTAATCTTGAAAAAAATTATTCTGCAAAAAACGAACACATGAGAGCATTTTTAAAGAACTTTTGATGCATTGAAACGATGCAAACTTCGGCGTCGTGAAATTCAAAAGATGCAAAGTGCAACGAGAAATTCAAAAGATGGAAATATGCAACGAGAGATTCAGAAGATGCAAAGGTTGGAGTTTGCATCGTTGGAAAGCAACGAAAATCAATATTTCTGAATTCCTTTAATATCTTTCGGCAGATTTTCCCTCCAAAAATCCTTTAACCATTATTGAAGATATTCATTTAGCAATCTACGATACGAATCTACGATAAAAAACTTCTGACACCAAAAATATGAAAAATAAAACGTAAAAATGAACTTTTGTTGCGTCTCAACGATGCAAACTTCACCACCACGCCGTAGAGGCCGATTTAGCGGCAGAGATTCCCGGAGAAGAGCGGAGGACGCCGAGGTCCTTCGAGAACTTGTCGGTCGACGAACTTTGGACCTCGAGGAGAGTCCGTCCGCAGCAGATACGGATGGCACTCTCGGAAGAAAAGAAGAAAAGACAAACAGCATTCGATCACCAGAGGAAAGTGCCTGCGACATTCTCAAGGACATCCCGCTAAGCGCTCAGTCTTCGAAATGAAGCCACGAATAAAATAGATGTCAAAAAGTCAAATTTTCCAAAATTTTCAAAAAAATACGAAAATTCGTGAAATCCGAAAGTACGAGTGACACTTTCGCAAAGATCGATGCAACGAAAATAAGCGATCCGTCACGAAGTGTCGCACCGGGAATAAAGGGGGAAAAAAAAGGTCGGAAAACACGTCACTGGTGGACAAATGGACCGCGGAGGAACGGGAGATTTCCTTTTTGCGCGACGCTCTTGCGCAGGACACGCCAAAGGACTCGCGAAATTTTATCGCATTTTTTTCATTTTTCATACCGGGTCATTACGCGTAGAGGGCGGCATGTTTTATGCAAGGTAAAAAAATCAATTCCTCGCCCGCGAGGTGCAACAAGCTTTCTCGCGTATTGTCTCCTCTGTCTCTCTCTCTCTCTCTGGCTCACTCCCACTCCGCCGTCATCGGGGTTCGTTCATTGATTCGTTTTTTTTTTGCGCTCTGTGTTATACGCGAGCGCGTGAGGCACTCGCAACGCGAATTTCGAGGTAGCCGCGCGAAATCGTTGCAAAAAAGAATGCCTCGGACAAGCGATATGCTCGTTTTGAAATTTCATCCGAAGGAAGATGAGTCTGCGTCACAAAGCGAATGTCGCGTGTTTTTTTTGTTCCTCCTGCTTCCGTATTTTCGCTTTAATTGTAAAAGCGCGTATATACGGCCATTTTGCCATTGAGCCGTCACGTCTGTTAAAAGAGCGTTCCGTACGACGGCCGATCTGAGCGAAAAGGCGATTTCGATGTACGCGCTTTTTAATCGTCGGGAAAATTTTTCGCTCAAACTTCTCGGGCCCCTTGCACCCGCCCCCGCGCACGGCCGAAACGACAATCGTCGCTTGTTTGTCGCTCGTCGCGTTGTGTCTTTCTTTTTTGTTTTGTTCTGCTCTATTGTACATTTTACGGTTTTTCGTACTCACGTTTACGGAGGATCGAACAGATGCCACGCTCTCCTCCGGCCTCTCTCCGACAAAATATATATGTATAATGGCGTTACAAAACAGGGAGGACAGCCCCCCGGGGTATACAATGACGATAAGGCGCCCGCCACACACACGCACACACACACACACGCGCACGAAAGAAAAAAAGAGATACAGAGAGAGAAAGAGAGACGAGGGACTTGCAATACACCACGAGTCGGGGCGAAGCGCGTTTCGTACCTCCTCTCCGGAACACTTCACCGAATGGACTGAACGCGAGGGGTCGCGGTTTATCCTCGCGCATGCGCGCCTCTCATTCGCCGAGTGAACGTTATTATTATCACGGTCTCGCATCAAGTCTGACAACGGCGGTAGTGGGGGTAGGCATCCTTAGCGGTTCTGTTTTTAATTCCAATTTCTGTCGCTTGGTGCGTGACGGCAAGGGGACGTAGTGGTGCGACGAAGAGAGAAATAGCTCTTCTGTCCTTTTCAAGTCGATCCGAAAAAAATTGACTGAGATATGAGCGTTGAAAGAGAAGAATCCGTTGTGTAAACGACCGGCTAATTGAAACTTTAAACGCGTTTTTCTCAAAATGGCATTTCTGAAGTCGGTAACCAAAATTACTCGAACACTGATGAACCGATCTTCTTGAAATTTTGCAGGCTTATTTAATACATAAAAATGTAGTCTTTAATCGTTCGATTTTTTTTTTCGAAAAAAATGGCCGTTTTATAGCCAAAAAACGGCCGTTTTTTTCGTTAAAATCGAACCATTAACTTTGACTGTCGGCCATTTTGTGAAAAATGAATATTTTTTAAAATCCTTCGATTAAAGACTAGTTTATACTTATATTTGGATAAATCCATCCGCATTTTTTTTTCAGATGATCCACTTCGCCGCAATGTTGGTCACCGCAAACCGTGTATATAAAAACATTATTTCATTGACGGCCATTTGCCACTAAACAATGTAATATTTTTCAATAAAAAAATTACTGAAAGTTCTTCAAGATGTGTTCTTTATATTGATATAGGTATATTGATCGATTAAAAAAGTTTTGTAGTTTTCTTTAAAAAAATTCATGAAAAAGGCCTTTTTTGCGCTACAAGTGGAGGTAACGCCTTAATTCATACCAGCATATATTACGACCATTTACATCCTTTTTTCTCCAATGTCTCACAATACATTGTTCTTCGAAATGTTTTTCGCACACGTACTGAGACTCTTTCAGTCCCGGAATAGTATCGAGCCATTTTTTGTATCGTTCGACGTTTCTGGGCACGCGAAACACGGAGCATTTCTGCTTACAATTTTTGTTTCCCCTTTTTACAATTGCGAACCGCGCAACCCTTAGCCATTTCGCATTTTTTTCGCCAACACTACCAACAAAAATTGACACTCATGCGTAAAAAACGATAGAAAATGTATCACGGTAAATCGCGTAGAACCTTCTGGTATATGGTCGCAAATAAAGGTTATTTCGACAATCGCGCTACAAAAACGTACGTAAACTCCTTGGGCCCATTCGCCGGTAAGAGGCAAGGGGGAAACTACTTCCCCTTGCCAGTAGCGACGCGTAGCAGCGCCTAGTGAATCCAAAAGTGAAGCCGATAAGCGTGCCTACCCCCCACCACGAAAATTTAGTTTCGTTGCAAGACCTGTATGTAAGACCGTGATTATTATTCAGTCTAGGGACATTCGAATCTCCCGACGAAGGGGCTGGACAGCTCGTTACGCGTACAGTCCGAGGCGAAAGTTTGTTTTTCACGTGAGCTAATTCATATTTGGAGCTTTTACGTTAAGGCGAAGTAGAAGATGTACCACGTGACATATGAGTGCGAGAGAGATAGCTGAAATTTTCGAACAGGGATTTCTCAGAGATTAATAATATTTAGGGCTGCGTCACATCTGATCCGAAGACTAAATATCCGCGACGAAATATCCGAGGAAAAAATATCCGAAAGACAAAATATTCTCATGACAAAACATCCGCGAGACAAAATCCTAAATATCGTCCAACACATCGCGCGCAAAACACCCTTGTGGGCTGTGTGAGATAGTGGGGTGGGGGCATAATACGAATTTCTTCATTGCACCCAAACAAACCTAAACAAACAAACCAAACCAAATAAACCCAAACATATCCGTCACATATTAATAATTTTCCTCCTTTTTGTGATGGAATAAATTTCAACGGCATAACTGTACACTTGACATGGAATGAATTTCAACGGCATGGCTGTACAATAAACTGTATATAATATCGGCAGATATTTTGTCTTGCGAATATTTTGTCATGAGGATATTTTGTCGCGGATATTTTGTTGAGGATAATTTGTCGTCGGGTCAAAACGCGTGTTACCATATTTAGGGCTAAAGAAAATCATCAAGCTCTGCGTCAGGGAATTCTCCAGAGCCTAATGCTTTGTTTTTCCTAAAAAAATCAACCATCAATGAGAAAATAGGGTTGAAAAATTTGTGAGGTTATGTTGACCTTGTACATGCCCTTAAGGTAATCCTAATATCGCTTCACACTAGTCATAACCACAGTTGCGAAATGTGCAATGAAAAAGTAATGCATTATTCATTACTTTTTGAATGGGTGATGAAAAAATATTTCATTTTCCATTACATTAGATTCAGTAATGTAAAAAAATTCCATTACTCATTAAATTACATTTTGCAATATGAAACATTTTCATTGCAAAATGCAATGTAATGTGTATTGACAAAAAATTTCATTACATATTACATTGTAATGAGTAATGGACATTTTTTACATTACAAAGTGTAATGTAATAAATAATGGAATTGGTTCACATTACTTTATTTTTATTTTGTTTTATTCCGTATATATCCTTGCGGGTTTTTACAATCTCTCCCGTCTTTACATACACTTCCCTTAATTCTAGGTTTTGTTCACATTATTAATGTAATGTAAAAAATCTCCATTGCCCATTACAAGGTAATATGGATTATTATTCGTTTCCCATCGGGCCAGATCGACCCAGTGCAAAAACGTAGAAAGTCTTGTCGGTAGAAAATTGGAGAACTTGGCGTTACGTAATTTGTGTGCGCCCCTTTAGGGATTGTCTTAAGGGGTTAGGCCACAGTAACGAGTATAAAATCATGTGCGAATTCAACAATGTTTTTTCGTATGAAAAAGTGATTCTCGAAAAAGCCCGAGTAAAAATGAATATATATAAACATATATAATTGTATATTAATTGATCATATGTCACTGTATATTAGTATATACAATTGTATACGTTTATATACAAATATATAAAATTCTATCGGGCCAATTTTTATATACAATTGTATATGATCAATTAATATACAATTATATATGTTTATATATATTTATTTTTACTCGGGAGCTTTTTTCGAACAGCTTGATATTCATACTAGGGGATATTACGATATCTGTGGCCCCAAGTTTTGGCCATGCAGTCTTTATATTTGGCCCAAAATAAGACTTTTTTCAAGAATACAAAAAATCGCAATTCGGTTTTTAAAGGGGTGAAACAGAGGTTTTAAATTTTTAATGAGGCGGAGTATTTTTTGGATAGATTTCTTTAGAATTCGGCGTAAACATTCTAGAAAACAAGTAATTTTCCCTAGATTCTAGAAAACAAGTAATTTAACCCAAACAAACCCAAACAAACCCAACGATTCCACACACACATCGAAGGTGCTCCAGACCCACCCAACGATTCCACACACACATCGAAGGTGCTCCAGACCCACCCAACGATTCCACCCACACAAAAGTCGCATTTTCTATCGAATATGGCCGCTGCATGGTCAAAATTGGGAACCACAAACATAATAATGCTTCGACTTTCAACCCCCTGTTTCACCCCCTTAAAAGCCGAATTTCGATTTTTTGTATTCTTGAAAAAAGTCTTATTTTGGGCCAAATATGAAGACTGCATGACCAAAACTTGGGGCCACAGATATCGTAATACTGCCTCATACTAAATAGATGCGTAATTAATTTTATGAGTGAATCACTTTTTCATACGAAAAAAATATTAAATTAGCTCATGATTTTATACCCGTTACTGTGGCCTAACCCCTTAAAAAATGCAAAGGAGGGTTTGTGAAAAATTTCAGCTCGATAGGGGCGGGGGTTCGGAACATTATCCTGATTTTTTAGACGAAATTGATACAGCACTTTTATTTACCCTGTGGGAATGTTAAATATTGAGAATTATCTTCAGTTTTAAATACTTAGAAATGAAGGGAAAAAATACGCGATTGAATGTCAAATACGTTGAAGCGGGAAGCAGTTACTGTTGGAGCAACGTGGTTCGAAACATTGCCTCGGAATAAAATTACTGTTGTAATATGTTAAGACGAGAAATACCTGTAGAATTTAAAAAAAATCGATTTTTTTTTACACATTTCGAAAGTATGATACCCAAAGAATATACTTACCAAAGAAAAACTCGAAATATTGAATATTCGTGGAGTTTTCGCGTATAGTCTAGAGCTCGGGGACAGCATGCGGTCAAGTAGCGAGTCACATGTTGAAACTTTAAACGCGATTATCTCGAAACTACTTTTTCAAAAACTGCTCGTGTCGTAGCTCAAAAAGTTATCGACCGATTTGGACGAAATTTTGGGAGGTTACTCTCAGTAATATTATCGGAAGTATATACCTAAAGTTTGAAAGGTAGCGTGTAAATAAATAATTTTTTTCGGGTCAAATATGTCGAAAAAATGGTCGAAAATTCGAACTTTGGAGTAAAAAGGCTCCCAAATTTTCAATTTTGCACTTTTTCATCACTTTTTAGGTATATCCTTCCCCTTAATATGTCAGTAAACGAATGCCACTTATTAAATCGTTTTCAGATCAACAGAAAAAGAGTGACAACTGCAGCACTTTGCGATGTCGCGGAAAACAGGCGTCCGAAGACCCTTAATAACGCCGTCATTTTCTTGGTCATCCCAAAAAAAAATTTTTTTTTTTTAACTTGACAGTTATAATAAACTCATGTCCAAATTTGAAAATGATCAAACTATTTTATCCCCTTTAAAAAATTCCCGAAAGATACGTATTTTTCACGCTCCTAAAGGGATTTCTCGCCGCAATGATACTCGATCGTACATTTTAAACGTCGTAATCGAAGATCTTTGCCCCTTGCGGTTGTTCGCGAAGGCTTTTGCATGGGACGGTACGCTCGCGCTGGTTGAAGAAAGTCACTAGACTTTTTGAAAATACATAACCTCACTTTACCGTGGTCTCCCGTGGGCTTAAATATCTGTTTATTTCGCTTTCTGCGTCAATTCTAATCGATCCTAGATCAATTGTAATTGACGTTTTTTCACCCTTCGAACGAGAATTTTAATAGCGAGGGGAAAAAAAAACACGATTAGAAGTTCTGGGACTTTTTTCCGTTGACGCACCCACACGTGAAACTCGTTTTTTTTTCTTCAAATTCGACGATTTTTCGGATTCGACTGTTTACAAACGAGGCGATTTGAATTTACGGAATATTTGATGGCTTTTCCTCAACCGAATTCGAGAGGTGAATCATTTTTCTTTTCCAATACACGTTACGTTTTGCTCTATAGGAATAATACTTTTTCTCAAGTTAGAACTTTGTTTATATTTATTGTGCCAATACGCTGCAATAATCCTTTTGTCATTTTTTTTCGTTTAATTGGATAAAGTCGATGATAATAACGACGAATGATTACAGTAATCGTAATCTTTTTTTGTTCACTCTATACAACTTATTCATTTAGGTACATTGAAAAAAAGGTTTTTTTTTCACATGCATTGGAAATGACTTTTAACCCTGCGCTGTCGCACTGGGACGATTTCGTCCCAAGCAAAATTTCACTTAAAATTGATGGAAATTAGCAATTTATAGCAATAAATATAATAACTTGCGGACTTAAACAAACGTGGATTCACATTCTAGAAGGATTTAAGAGTATTTGAGAGTTTATTGAGACTTTTTTAAGCGATTCAACACGTCGAAAGCTACATGGACATTTTTGTTCCCATTTGGCCGCTGAAGCAGCGAAATTAAAGTGCGAGCGTGCAGGATTAACAGAGTTGTTGGATCCGATTCTCTTCAGATTTTCAATCCACTGGTTTCGAAGCGATATTCATCAAATGAATTATTCTATCGAGAACTTTGGTCATATGGCCTATATACAGGCTGTTCTGTTATGATTGGATAATCCTGCAACTGTCGATAGCTTGGATCATGTCCTGATATGTACTGGAATTTCAGTTTAGTAAAAGGTTCACGGTTTTGGGGCCGTCCATATATTACGTCATCGATTTTTGCTGATTTTCGACCCCCTCCCCCCTACAATCATCCTATCGTCATTTCCTAATGACCCCCCCCTCTCGCAAAACTGACGTCATTACCAATTTGGCAAAATTAAAACATTTGCGGATTTGAGAAAAATTGGGTAACATTAAAACATTTTGTTATAGAATCATCTTTTATTATTTTGTACTTTGGCAATGTTTATTAATATAATAATATTATTCTTCCCTATTCTTTAGTTTTCTTTGGATAGCTCCCACATTTTGTTATAGAATCATCTTTTATTATTTTGTTCGTTGGCAATTTTCATTAATATAATAATATTATTCTTCCCTATTCTTTAGTTTTCTTCGGATAGCTCCCACAGAGTTTTCACCCATTCTTGCAAATCCTGGATCACGGGTAATATCTCTGTATCCTCCCCATATTCATTTTGGCTCGATCGAACTATTTTCATAGGTACGCTGTTATTTGAAGTTCTCGAATATAATGTAGACAAACCTTATGTAATAAATAAATAAATAATGAGTTCAATAATTAATACCATTAGGTACTTGCAAAATATTTTTCATCACTCATGCGGGGAAACCACTCTAGTTATACAATATACTATTGTACATTTTGAATTAACTGGTATCACAAGAATGACGTCAATTTCGAAACCCCCCCCGCCCCCCTCATCCATCATTTACTGTCATCCGCAGACGAACCTCCCCCTCCCAAATTTAGAATGACGTAATATATGGACGGCCCCTTTGGAGATGTGGGGCTTTACTAGGTGCGCAACTACGTTTCCGGGTTTTATTGACCAATACAAAATCAAAAATTTCAAGACAAATACAAAAAAAGGTTCATTCGACGTATCGTCCCTTACTATTTTCACATTTTTGCCATCTCTCTGACAATACGTAAATACCGCGCCAATAAAAAGATGCGTATTTGGACAGAAACCATTCGTCCAACCAATTTTGTACTGCATCGTAATTGGCCAAGTGTAGCCCATCCAAGCCATGCGCCATTGACCGGAACAAGTGATAGTCTGACGGGGCCAGGTCTGGCAAATACGGCGGGTACGGTAGCAGATCCCATTTCAGTGTTTTTATGGTGTTGTGGACGATGGAACTGCGATAGCACGGAGCGTTGTCGTGCTGCAATATCACACGTTCGTGTCTCGTGTCCCATTCTGGCCGTTTTTCGAGCAATGCGTGGTTCAAATTGATTAGTTGTTGTCGGTAGCGATGCCTATTGACAGTTTTGCCCGGTTTCAGCAGCTCATAGTACACGATTCCTTTCTGGTCCCACCAAACGCAGAGCATTGTCTTTTTTCCAAAGCGATTTGGCCGTGTCATCGATGTTGACGCTTCGCCAAGTGAAAGCCACGATTTTCTGCGTTTGGGATTCTCAAAATATATCCATTTTTCATCGCCAGTAGCAATTCGATGCAGGAAACTCTTTCTGTTCTGCCGCAAAAGCAAAATTTCGGAAGTGGCTCTTCGATTTTCCATTTGTCTCTCAGTCAAATCATGCGGCACCCACTTTCCTTCCTTATGAATTTTTCCCATGGCGTGCAAACGTTTCGAAATACATTGCCGAGTCACATTTAATGCCTTGGCAAGTTGATCTTCTGTTCGAGTGTCATCTTCATCCAATAACGCTTGCAGATCGGCGTCCGCAAATGTTTGCGGTCTTTCCGAGCGCTCCTTGTCCCCAGTCTCAAAATCGCCACTTCTGAACCGCTTGAACCAATCTTCACACGTTGTTTTTGATGGTATATGTTCGCCGTAGGCCTCCTCAAGTAACCGACGTGCTTCAGCTGCTGTTTTTTTTAGGTTGAAGCAGAAAAGCAATGCTTCCCGCAAATGCTGTTTATTTGGCACAAACTTTGGCATTTTTGAAGTTAGAAAAAAGGTCGTTGTGTCGCGATATTTATTTATATTACGACTGGGTATTCTTAACAGATGTCCAAGCTATAAAGACACCCAATTTCAGACCTGTATGCCGATTACTTGTGTCGCTAGCGCCATCCCTGTGCGAAACCTGGAAACTTAGTTGTGCACCTAGTATGTTATTTTTTGGAAAAAATCATCTGCTTTTGGTTTTTCGCATGCCATTTCTACAAATGATACGAATCGACGGTAACTAAGCAACTTTTCAAAGTAATTGGCACGATATGGGTAATATATTTTTTTACACCGCAGGCTATTAAAGTCAGATGTTCGAATTGGTTTGTATGGGAATTCTGCGTAAGATCTTTTTTCGTGAAGTTTCCTTAACATTGAAGGTTGAAAAGAAGACTTTTCTAGATAAAACAAATGACCAAGAATATTTTTTCAAAAACCGGGCAAAAAAAGTTATCATTTGTAGAAATGACATGCGAGAAATCAAAAGCAGATGATTTTTATCTCAAGAACTTTGGGACTTTTGCTAAACTGAAATTCCAGCATATTGTAGCATTATCTGATGTATTGACAGTTGCAGGATTATCCATTCATAAGAAGACGGTATATTCATTAATGCAAATTTTACAAAAATCCTATACTGAAGAAAGTGGTAACAATATTAAGGATTTTCTTCCTCCAAAGTCCAAGTAGAGGAAAGGAAACTAATTATGTAGTAGAAAAATGCGCAATGGGAGAGGAAAAAAATCTTCGAAACGAGTTTTGAGAAAATAATAAAACAAAATGTATTGAAATAGGAGGTATTTAAAAACAATCAATCAATTCAAAACATTGATTTTCAGTTGACAAAAAATAAATCGAAATATATTTTACAAAATTATATTTAACTTGACTTTCTGTGAGATGCAAAATGCTAAGATGCGACTACTAGAGGTCTGAAATTTTGCAAACGTGCATCTAAAAGGTGACAATGCATGATTCAACTTAAAAAAATATATATATATATATCCATAACATTTTCAACTTTTCATGTAAAATTTGCGAATTCTCATCATCCATATAAAGTCTCACTAACACATGCAAACAAATTTGTAGCCGACTGTGTTTGTATGTGAAAAGTTAATATGCATCAATTAGTCCTAAGTTCAATCCCAATTACAGTCTTTATAATTTTTTCCAAGCATTTCATGTTCCTAATGTACAAACTCGTAAACTACTAGTAACAACTAACTAGTGAAATCGATTAAAGACTAAAAAGTAGAAAATAATTTATATGTAAAATATATTTAAGGAGAGGTACCTGAGTAAACGGCGAGAAAAACAGGTGAACTTCGGGAATTTTTATCTCAAAAACTAATGTTTCGATTGGATCCGGGTTTTTTTCTATTGGAAAATGTGTACATTGAGGTATGTTTAGGAATTTTTTAAAATAAATTCGTTGACTGGAAGCGATTCAAACGTGATTATCTCGAAACATAGTTTTCAAAGTCGGTGCCAGATGTGTCTCGAAAACGTTTTGTCCGATTTTGTCCAAATTTGGATACAATATTCTTCGATAGTTTTTCTCGATCGGCACGTAGGATTTTGTTGAAATTTTCATTTTTGACGGAATTGCGACCGTTTTAATTTAACATTTGTTTTTCGTTCGCAATTTCCGACGATTTTGGATTACATACACATTGCATTAAAAAAGCAATGGTTCAATCAAATGAAAAACTCCTACGTGGCGAACGAGAAAAACTATCGAAGAATATTGTATCGAAATTTGGACAAAATCGGACAAGCCGTTTTCGAGATACATCTGGCACCGACTTTGAAAACTATGTTTCGAGATAATTGCGGTTGAATCGCTTCCAGTCAACGAATTTATTTTTAAAAATTCCTAAACATACCTCACTGTACATATTTTCCAATAAAAAAAACCCGGATCCAATCGAAACATGAGTTTTTTAGATAAATATTCCCGAAGTTTACCTGTTTTTCTTGCCGTTTACTCAGGAGCTCCCCTTTAAAAAACAGGGTTTTATTTTACGTACTAAATCGTAGAAAACAATTTTGTTGACCAAGTCACCTATATGTGACTATAAATAAAAGCTTGAGGCGCTCAAAGTGTAGACACATAATCTTTAATTTACTGTAAAACAACCTTAAGTTTCTTAAATAAAAATCTCGAACCTGCGTATAAATGTGTGATATTAATTTCTCTAATTACTATTCTGCCAAATTAAATACGGTTGACGAAACTGAATTGATCGAACTTATAAAACATTTAAAAAGTTGAGTGCCCCAAGCTTTTATTTAGTTACATATAGGTGACTTGGTAAAATAAATTATTTTCTACTTTTCAGTACATTACATAAAAGCTTGTTTTTAAAATAATATTAGGAATACAACTTTGCAGTGACCGTTTTTTTTTCAAAAGTTTAAGGCTTTATTATAAAAAAGTGGCTACATATTTTTTAATCAAAGTACAGCCCGTCGCTAGCTACGACCTCGGCCCATCTTTCAGGTAGCATTCGAATCCCGCGTCGATAAAAGTCTTGGTCCTTGGAGGCAATCCAGGAATCGACCCAATTTTTGACTTCTTCGTAAGTACCGAAGTGCTGGTCAGCCAAATCGTGTGCCATTGACCGGAACAAGTGATAGTCGGTAGGG
The DNA here is from genome assembly GCA_964007375.1 of Ophion obscuratus. Lineage (NCBI taxonomy): Eukaryota > Metazoa > Arthropoda > Insecta > Hymenoptera > Ichneumonidae > Ophion > Ophion obscuratus. The sequence goes on from OZ023312.1 coordinate 79,717,209, forward strand.
GCAATGTCTGGAGAGTACGGCGGGTGGGATAAAACCTCCCATTTCAGCGTTTCCAAGTACTTTTTCACGACATTTGCAACATGGGGTCGGGCATTGTCATGCTGCAGTATCACCTTGTCGTGTCTTTCGTTGAATTGTGGCCGTTTCTCTTTGAGTGCCTTACTCAAGCGCATCAACTGACGTCGGTAGAGTTCCCCTGTGATGGTTTCGGATGGTTTGAGCAGCTCATAGTTCACAACGCCCAGCTGGTCCCACCAGATACACAGCATCACTTTGGATCCGTGAATATTCGGTTTGGGCGTCGATGAACCACCGCCGACACGTTTTCTCACTAATAGAATCCTCCCCGTAAGCATCTACAAGCAAACAGTGGGCCTCAGCCGCAGATTTCTTGATGTTGAAGAAGTAAATCATAACCTCCCGCAAATGCTGAGAATTCGGCTCGTAGGTTGCCATGTTTGAGTGCCTATCACTTTATAATGCATACACGTATCCGTTAGCTTTTTTAAATTGTTTACATTGGCAGAGCGTCTAGTTTAAAATGCCACTTTTTTTATTGAGCTAGGGCCACTATTTCGGCCGCAGTGGCTCTCTAAGTAAGACGGTCACTGCAAAGTTGTACTAATATTATTTCTTAAACATATAAATAAAAAAAAATGAATTGATGTGAAATTATCCATTTGTCGAATTGCCCACTGCAGAGCTGCAAAATCGTAAGATCTTGGAAGAACTTCAACTGAAGAAGCAGATACTGCTAAAGCAGGGTGCGACTCCCTCGCTGGGTGCACCATTGGCAAGTCCCGCGGCGACGTCGGCGACGAGTCTCGGGGCGACTGCGACGAACGACGGCGCGGTCACAGTGAGCGCCTCTCAGCGAGCGGCGCTTCACAACGCTCACTCAGCATCAGCCGGTTACTTCGTCACCCAGGACTCCTCGTTCGGGAATCTTATTATTCCCGTACTGCCGCGTTTCGACGGCAAATGACTGTCCCCCCTCCTGGGGAAAGCTAGAAAAACATGGCGAGCATGCGACTGAAAGAATTGGAAGGATACATCCAGCGATTGGAGGGCTTCGAAAAGCCAAAAATATTGCTGGAACAGTATCCCACCGGGGCCCACATCGCGGCTCGTGTTCTCCACACCGCGGAGTCTCAATACGGCGACATTGAGGACTGCACGGTGGCCGATCTCGGTGCGGGCTGCGGCGCGCTCACCCTCGGCGCTAAAATGCTCGAAGCTTCACACGTGCTCGGCTTCGAGATCGACGAGGACGCGATACGGATTCTCAGGAGAAACTGCCTCGACATGGAGCTCGAGGTCGATGCCGTGCAGTGCGACGTCCTTCAATATTTGCCGGGTACGTTATTTTCACATTGCGGAAGATTCCTTTGGTCACTGAGAACTGCTGTAATATCGTTGTTACGTATTTGGAAAAGATGGAAAACTGGAAAAGCTCAGGGAATTTCTTTCCCCCTGGAATAATCAGGAAAAAGTCAGGGAATTTTGAAAATTATCCGGTGTTTTGAAAATTCGCCGGAATTTTGAAAATGCCCTGGAATTTTGAAAATTCTCCGGAATTTTGAAAATGCCCTGGAATTTTGAAAATTCTCCGGAATTTTGAAAATGCCCTGGAATTTTGAACACTCCGGAATTTTAAAAATGCCCTGCAATTTTGAAAACTGGAATTTTGAAAATGCCCTGGGATTTTGAAAATTCTCCGAAATTTTGAAAATACCCTGGAATTTTGAAAACTAGAAGTTTGAAAATTCTCCGGAATTTTGACAATGCCCTGGAATTTTGAAAACTCCGGAATTTTGAAAATGCCCTGGAATTTTGAAAATTCTCCGGAATTTTGAAAATGCCCTGGAATTTTGAAAACTAGAATTTTTACAATGCTCTGGAATTTTGAAAACTCCGGAATTTTAAAAATGCCCTGGAATTTTGAAAACTGGAATTTTGAAAATGCCCTGGAATTTTGAAAATTCTCCGGAATTTTGAAAATGCCCTGGAATTTTGAAAACTAGAATTTTGAAAATTCTCCGGAATTTTGACAATGCCCTGGAATTTTGAAAACTCCGGAATTTTGAAAATGCCCTGGAATTTTGAAAATTCTCCGGAATGTTGAAAAAATCTCCGTAATTTTGAATATTCCCTGCAATTTTGAAAATTCTCCGGAATTTGGAATATTCTCCGGAATCTTGAAAATTCCCTGGAATTTTAAAAATTCTCCGGAATCTTGAGAATTCCCTGGAACTTTGAAAATTCACTGGCATTTTGGAAATTCTGTGAAATTTTGAAAATTCTCTGGATTTTTTTTTGGAAAATTGTCTGAATTTTGAAAATTGTCTGGCATTTTGAAAATTCTCTGGAATTTTGAAAATTCTCTGGATTTTGAAAATTCCCTGGAATTTTTCCAGAATTTACTTTTTGCAAGAAATACGAAAAATGATACCGACCCGAATAAAAAAACTGAAGATTATAAAAAATATATTTTTAACATTCATATTATTCTTCACTATAAACAAAACAAAAAGTTATGACAGTGCCAAACATTCAAAATTTGAAAAAAAAACGAATTTGCTCTCAAGCTCTCAAGCTCTGTACATTCGGAGTCGATTTTTCGATACACAACCACACAATTATTATTGTAGATAAGTGTTCATATTTATTCTTTATTCATTGGCACCGACATAAAAAATTCTGTTTATAATTAAAACAAAGGTGCTGTATTTGCTTTCAATGTTTTTTGTTTACTTTATAGTGTTTAAATTATTTTTCGAATTTCATTTTTTTTACCCTTCCTTGTTACACTGGGTCATTTTGACCCGGACGAATTCGAAATAAAATGCTCACTATCCTAAAACTGAAAGTGTTCAATAATTTTTTACAACAATTCAATTATATCCTTACCGAATTTTAATTATGCAGACATATTAAGAGACGTTTAAAGTGTATCCCGCATTGTTTTCAATAAAAACCGACCGAAGGGTTGTAAAGGGCAGGTGGATGAAGTACTGTCCGGGTCAAAATGACCCAGTGTGTCAAAGCCGTGGCTAAATATAAGTGTGTCAAGGAAGGGTTAATAAACAGCGGTTATCGGCCGAATAACATATATATAAATGGTCTGGATAGAATGTGTTAAATTGTTAAACAAATTATCCGGACGAATAATTTACACGTTTTCTACCATTTCATCGAAAAAAAATATGCATCATTTTCGTTTATTTCAATTTTTAAATTTGACAAATCCGAACGTTCGGTCACGCGAACGAAAACGCTCCGGGATTGGTTGGATCTCTAGTGACGTCACATGCCAGTAAACAGATTGTCATTACGAGTCCTGTGACGAGTAATGAGCGATTTTCCAGTTTATTTCCGTGTATTTCCGTGCTTTATCTGTTTATTCATAATTATTCGTAGCGATAGTTACCATATTATCAACTTTTAAATAAGAATCGAGAGGAAGATTTGCTGTGCGACAACTCAGCGGCGATATAGGTCCTTTACCTTGTTTACTGGCATGTGACGTCACAGACGTCACGTGACTACATATCTGATAACGGCGCGTTTTGGCGGTCTGGTTTAATATTAAAATTTTATTGCCGATTCACATTGTAAATACTGACATTCACGAAGATAAAAAAAATATTGTGAGAATAATATAAAATAATTGACCATTTAAGGCCTTGGGCCACTCAAGAGGCCGAAAAAACAGACTTTTTGGGGATTTTTTTTTCAGAAAAGCTACAAAATAAATCGAGATTACAAAAAAGGGTGTTCATCATACAAATCAGTGACTGTATACGATAATTTTTTCGAAGCGATTAATTTCAAAATAGCGACTGTGCAGCGTTTATTTCAGAGCTGCATTTTTTAAGTTGGCCGGAAACGTAACTCAGACAATTTGCAACCGATTCATTTGAAATGTTGAATATATCTTGAAAAATACATTGTCTATGGAAGTACGTAGGATTTTTTTTATATTGCATAGTTCATTTGTTATTAGCAATTATCTGACGATTTTTTAGGCAAATTTTTGGAAAGTGAAAAATTTCGTCAGATAATTATTAATAAGAAATGAACTATGCAATACAAAAAAATTCTACGTACTTCCATAGACAATGTATTTTTCAAGATATATTCAACATTTCAAGGGAATCGGTTGAAAATTGTCTGACAAGGAACATCCCTCAGGTGACACCCTTCGGTTTTGTTGAAATTGGGATATGTTATGAAGCACCGAAAAGTAAACGATACGGATTTTTTTTAATCGGCGGAAAAATGATTTTAAGGGATGAAACGAACCCTCGAAAATAGGGGTGTTTTTCGTTTTTCGTCGATAACGTTATCGTTCTCATCTCCAATGTATAGTGCACAAAAAAAATAATCATTGTTGCAATTTGAAATTTTTTAATATCTCGTACCGTTAAAACGTTATAGACGAAAAACGAAAAACATCCTCATTTTTAAGGGCGCGTTCCAGCCCTTAAAACCGTTTTCCGCCGATAAAAAAAAAACACGTATCGCTTACTTTTCGGTGCTTTATAACATATCTAAACGCCATAGCCGGATAAGTAGGAGGCCGTCCATAAATTACGTCATTTTAAAATAGGGGGGGGGGGGGGTCGTCTGCGGATGACGGTAAAGGATGGATGAGGGGGGCGGGGGGGGGGCGTTTCGAAATTGACGTCATTCTTGTGATACCAGTTACTTCAAAATGTACAATAGTATATTGTACAACTAGAGTGGTTTCCCCGCATGAGTGATGAAAAATATTTTGCAAGTACCTAATGGAATTAATTATTGAACTCATTATTTATTTATTTATTACATAAGGTTTGTCTACATTATATTCGAGAACTTCAAATAACAGCATACCTATGAAAATAGTTCGATCGAGCCAAAATGAATATAGGGAGGGTACGGAGATATTACCCGTGATCCAGGATTTGCAAGAATGGGTGAAAACTCCGTGGGAGCTATCCAAAGAAAACTAAAGAATAGGGAAGAATAATATTACTATATTAATGAAAATTGCCAAAGTACAAAATAATAAAAGATGATTCTATAACAAAATGTGGGAGCTATCCAAAGAAAACTAAAAAATAGGGAAGAATAATATTATTATATTAATAAACATTGCCAAAGTACAAAATAATAAAAGATGATTCTATAACAAAATGTTTTAACGTTACCCAATTTTTCTCAAATCCGCAAATGTTTTAATTTTGCCAAACTAGTAATGACGTCAATTTTGCGAGAGGGGGGGTCATTAGGAAATGACGATAGGATGATTGTGGGGGGGGGGGGGGGTCGAAAATCAGCAAAAATCGATGACGTAATATATGGATGGCCCCTAGGGAAAAATTGCCCTCGCATTTTTTCCAGCGAAATTTGGAGTATATTCTGAGATATAAAAAAACAAATTTTCTGAACATTTCATACCCGTCAAGGCAATGGTTTTGGAAAAATGATTTTTTTTTAAATAAAAAAAAATAAAAATTCCGGAAACGCTTCAGTGGATCGATTTGATTTTTTTTTTTGGTACTTATTCCGATCAAACGTGTTACGAAATAAAATTATAGATCATCTTGCGAAAGATAAAGGTTTGAAAAAAAATAATGTTCCTTGTTTTATTATTTTTTACTATAATCCACTTGGGGTACAATAGCGACAATTTTTTCATATAATCTGTGGGCACCTTATTAGATTATATAATTTTTTCAAAATGATCGGTTTGGTACGCCACAGTGAAAAAAAAAGAAACACACTTTATTGATATATTTTAGTTATAAAGATAAATAACTAAAGTATATCAATAAAGTCTGTTTCTTTTTTTTCACTGTGGCGTACGAACCGATCATTTTTAAAAAATTATATAATCTAATAAGGTGCCCAAAGATTATATGAAAAAAATTTCGTTGTTGTACCCCAAGTGGACTATAGTATAAAAAATAAAACAAAGAACATTATTTTTTTTTACACCTTAATCTTTCGCAAGATGTTCTATAATTTTATTTCGTAACACGTTTGATCGTAACAAGTACGAAAAAAAAATTGAATCGATCCATTGAAGCGTTTCCGGAATTTTTATTTATTTTTTTATTAAAAAAAATTCATTTTTCCAAAACCATTGCGTTGACGGGGATGAAATTTGCAGAATTTTTTTTTTTTTTTTATACCTCAGAATATACTCCTAATTTCGCTGGAGAAAATGCGAGGGCAATTTTTCCCTACTTACCCGGCTATGGCCTTCCAACAAAATCGAAGGGTGTCACCTGAGGGATGTTCCTTGTGAGTTTCCGGCCAACTTAAAAATTGCAGTTTTGAGATAAACGCTGCACAGCCGCCATTTCGAAAGTAATCGCTTCGAAAAAATTATTGTATACAGTCACTGATATGTATGATAAACACCCTTTTTGTAATTTCGATTTATTTTGCAGTTTTTCTAAAAAAAAAATCCCCAGAAAGCCTATTTTTCGGGCTCTAGAGTGGCCTGACCCCTTAAGATGATTACCGTACAACAGTCACAAATACCATATGCGCAAACTTTTCGAGCAATCAAGTTTTCATCCAATATTGCGATGATGAGAATGCACGGGTTCAGGATCGTATATCTTGCAGGACGATTCGAGAAAGCGTTCGAGACTGTGATAATGAATCCGCCGTTCGGCACGAAGCACAATTCCGGCATAGACATGAAGTTCTTAGAGATAGCGACGCGCCTAGCGACCGGGGCGGTTTACTCGCTCCACAAGACGAGCACACGGAGTCACGTGTTGAAACGAGGAAAACAGCTTGGTGCCGAGGGCACCGTCGTCGCCGAGCTTCGTTACGATTTGCCACACTCTTACAAGTTCCACAAAAAATCCTCGGTCGACGTGCACGTCGATTTCATAAGATTCGAACTGGATTCTTAATTGCGATATAATTATGTACATTTGTGATTAATGAATTTGTCTTTGTATGGAATTCTACTCGAACTTTATACCCTGAGCGAGGGGCAATTCGTTGCCGTAATTGATCGTTACGGTGGAACGTCTCATGTAATGCTTCCACGCGTCGCTGCCGCTCTCGCGGCCACCACCCGTCGCTTTTTCACCACCGAAAGCGCCGCCGATCTCTGCACCGCTCGTTCCTATGTTCACGTTCACGATACCACAGTCCGAGCCGAGGGGTCCGATCCACTGCGAGCAGGAAAAAAAAACACGAGCCTTAAAATGGGATTGAATTGACGTTAAGGGTGACTGACATTTTTTGGGGCTACTTTAAGGTAGTCCTATCGCTAGGCTTCAATACATAGGATTTTGATCATTTTCTTTTCAGCTTCACTAAATATGAGACATTCCACGTTACTTCAGCCAGTAAAAAAAAATCCACATGTAATTTTGAAAAATCGAGTTATTTTATTGAAAAATATTCACCGAGTGTCGAAATTAAAAAAAAAAATTCTGACGTTTTTTCTTGTTGATTGCCATTTTTTAACACTTTTCCAGTCAAATGGCTGTATCTTTGGCAGGATTTGACGCATTTACATTCGTAAAAAACGAAAATGTGCGTCTTTTCATAGCCTTCCGGAAAAAAATTAATTTAGGGTTTATTGAGCAAGTAGAACGTCCGTTTCAGGGCAAAATATGCGAAAATACTTTTTTCTTCTCAAGGAAAGACACACGTGAATTTATTTTATTTAAATTTCCCTGAATTGTGAATACGAAAAACGGATTTTTGGTATTTTTTATATTATGGGATTCCTAAACATCGTGAAGTAACAGCTATTTTTATTTAAAATTTTTTTTTATTAATATTCTATTGAAGAGTGTGAAGGACTCCAAGGCTCCAATACATATGACATATATGTCAAATGTATTTCAAAAACCTGGCAAACATACAGCGAGTGCTCCACGCTCTTCAATCGAATATTAATTAAAAAATTTAATAAAAATAGCTGTTACTTCACGGTGTTTGGGAATCCCATAATATAAAAAATACCAAAAATCCGTTTTTCGTATTTACAATTCGGGGAAATTCTTGAACATAAAATAACGAGTGTTTTTCCTTGAGAAAAAAAATATTTTTGCACATTTTGCCCAGAAACGGACGTTCGACTTGCTCAATAAAATCTAAATTAAGGCAGTCCTCTAGTTTCTCGGGTCGAAAAAATCGATTTTTTTTCTTCATAAATCACATCTACAACATGTGTAGAAAATGTGCGCCAAAGGATTTTTCGATATTCGAAGTGGTTCACAAGTTACGGCCCTGGAACGGAGCAGGTATACGGAGCGCGCGCCGGGCTGCTCCGAAAGCCGAGCAATTCAAACACAATAAATCGCCTCTTTCTGAAGCAGTTCAAAAAGTTATAAAGCCAATTTATGAGGATTTATCCAAAGAAGAATTGTTAAGCAGATGCCTGGGAGCGGAAACTCAAAATAATAACGAGTCGCTCAATTCGTTAATCTGGACTTTTGCTCCGAAGCCCCGCCATTTTGGGCCAAAAGTGGTTGAAATCGCCACGTTTCTCGCTGTCATAATCTTCAACGAAGGATTCAAATCTATCCTGAAGACCTTGGAAACCATGGAAGTGAAAATCGGCCCACAAGCTAAAGGATATGTTCAACAGCGTGATAGCTCTCGGATCAACCGTTCAGAAAGGCGCACGAGTGATGTTGTAAAACAGGCCCGAATCGCGAAAAGGGAAGACGGAGCAGCTCTGCGTGACTTCCAACAAGAAGAGGAAGGCCTATTGTATGGTCCAGGCATAGCAGATTGACGGTGAGATGACATTTTTAGTATAAATCAAATGCGCGAACTTTCAAACGCGTTTTTCTCGAAACACCATTTTTCGAAACGGTGACCACGATATTTCAGAAACTACTGCACCGATCTTGTTCAAATTTATACAGCATCTTTAATATGTTATAAACCAGCGATTGAACTAGGATTATCATGATTGCTTCGATAGTTTTTTTTTGTACGAGCGAAAAACTTAAGAAAAAATGAGTAAAAAATAGAATGTAAGTTTCAAAAGTGTACAAAAAAGTCAATTTTTATAATTTAGAATTCACTCTAGTTCAATCGCTAGTCTTAAATATGAAGATTAAAATGCCGTTTGGTTTTTTGATTTCAGATAAGCAGAACAGCCGCAATCTTGGTCACAGTCAAGCACCTCTTTTACTTGATGTCTTCCTGTCGGCCACTATAACCTTTATTCTATTATATATTTTGACTTCAAAAAATTTGTACAGCTTATCTAAATGTTAATAAAGATTATGCAAAAACAATGCGATTGATTATTTCGATGCTTTGCCCGTAAAAAAATAGTGAAAAAGCCGTAAAAAAACAGCCGAGAAACTAGAGGACCGCCTTAACATTTTTCCGGAAGGCTATAAAAAGACGCACATTTTCGTTTTTTACGAATGTAAATGCGTCAAATCCTGCCAAAGATATAGCCATTTGAATGGAAAAATATTGAAAAATGGTAATCAACGAGAAAAAACGTCAGAAATTTTTAAAAAATGTCGACATGGTGAATATTTTTCAATAAAGTAACTCGATTTTTCAATATTATTTGTGGATTTTTTTTACTCGCTGAAGTGACGTTGAATGCCTGATATGTTAAAAATATAAATTGTACAAGTCTCAAGTATGATCAGTATGACTAGTGTGAAGCGATAGGATTACCTTTAAAAAAGTTGCCTGCAAATACTTCCAAAACCTGTTCAAAGTAACCCCATGTTACGGTAAATGTCCGGCGAATGGAGCAACGAGACAAATAATGTTTTCGACCGCAACTGAACAGTGGTACTGAAGAATGACGAGCTTTGAATGATGCGAATAGAGAGCAAAGAAACGGAGCTTCACCTGAAAGACGTTGGACAAATTTTTCGTGAACAACGAGCTACTGAGGCCCTGTTGTACTCCGTTGTTCATCGCGATCGCTTCCTCGATGGAATCACACTCGAGGACGTAAACGATTGGCGCGAAGGTTTCTTTCTGCACGACCTCGGCGGTAATTGGCAAATCCGATATTATCGTCGGCTCGACGTAAAATCCTGGACGCGCGATCACGTTGCCGCCGAACTCGAGAACGCCACCGGTCGCCACCGCTTTCTTTATCGTCAACTGCAGTGGTTTATAACATTAGCACATAGAGAAGATAATCGCGGAAATGGCTAATAAGATATATTTCATTTTAGGGAAACTCCAATCGGCTTCGTACAAAAAACAAAATTTCTTAAAGTAAACGGACTACAGGAATTTTCTTTTAATTCCTCAATTTTAAGGCGGAATACCACTGTGACGAGTAAAAAAATCGCATTGCACTTTATCAAAGTATACTTGCTCAAGAATACGTGAAAGAAAATTGAAGTTAAAGTATTGAAGATTGACCAAGATACAGGAGATTCAGTTAGAGCAGTTGAGCAACGGTTTACGTATACTAAAACTTAAAAAAGAAACGAAACGACTTTTCTCGACCTGGTCGGAATCATAACTCTAGCTATAATTTGTCAATATTCAATTTAAAAAAAAAAAATTCTCGTAATTGCAATAGCTATCGTTGTACGTAGCCGTTTTTTTGTGTTTCGTATTTTTTAAGCTCCCGGATATAAGTAAAAACTTCGCCAAAACTACACTTTCTGCATTTTTTTAAAAACAGCTACGTACAACGTGAACTCCATTTATATCTATACATATAAAAGAACATGCCCTGACTGATGCATCAACGCCGAGTCAAAACCGCTGAAGCTAATTACGTGAAATTTGGACAGCAGATTTTTTTTGTGCCGTAAGCACCCACTAAGAAGTGATTTTTCGAAATTCAACCCTTAAGAGGAGAAAAGGGTGGCAAAGTTTGTACGGGAATTGAAAAAAATCTAGTCGGATTTACTTGAAATTTGGTATTCGTGCTTCTTGACACAATTAATGAAACAGGTATTTCAGCGTTTTTAGAAATGCAACCCCTAAGGTGAAAAAGAGGGTGGCAAAGCTAGTATGTAAAATTAAAAAAAATCTGGTCAGATTTACTTGAAACTTAGTATTAAAGCTCTTTAACACAATTAATAAAACACGTATTTTGGTGTTTTTCAAAATTCAACCCTTAAAGGAAAGGGGGTGGCAAAGTTTGTACGGAAAATTTAAAAAATCGGGTCAAATTTACTTCAATCTTTGTATTACTGCTCCTAGACACAATTAATGAAATTTCAGCGTTTTTGGAAATTCAATCCTTAAAGGGAAAAGGGAGTATGCAAAGTTTGGGGGAGATTACGATTTCCGGGGCGACAAGCTTTGGATGCAAATTCGTATGGTATTTTTTATTATAACACTTTTTTCAAGAGTGATAAAAATCGAAAATCGACTCTTAAGGGGTAAGGCCACTGTAAATTTTTTGAAAAATCGATTTTTTTTATTGGCTTAAAAAATAGTTTAAACCCTCTAGTTTAAAAATAGTTTAAATCCTTTTAACTTCTTTTTTTAATTTTTTCCAATAAAAAACTATTCGCAAAACTTTAAACGAGTTTTTCTCGAAACATGGTTTTTCAAAATGGCACGCAGCATAACTCGAACAATTTTCATTTTTTTTACTTGAAATTTTAACCAGATGTGAACATTTACATTATCTTGAGAATGTCGATCGGAATTTTCAAGAACTTTATTTATTGATTTTTTATTAACAAAAAACTTGCCGTTTTTTTCGTCAAAAATCAATTTTTTTTTCAAACGCACGCCAAATCCACAAAAATTGATACTTTTTAAAATCCGATCGACATTCTCTAGCTATAGCCCTCTAGATTAATGGTTTTTTTTTTGTTCTAGATTCAAAAGTGCACCAGTGGTGCTGCGTGCCGCGGAGCCCTGGAAGCAAAACATGTCCCGGGAAGATAGCTGTGGAACCGCCATTTTGTTTTTTTTTACTGTAAAAAAATTTTTTAATAAAGTTTAATGTATGCCCGATAACACCATTAAAAGTTTTTTTTCAAATACCTTCAATTTCGGGAGCAAAAAATTAGTGAAAAAATCTTTTTTTTTGGGCCGTTACAGTGGCCTTACCCCTTAAGCGGACCAAACGAGGTGTTGAAGTTCGAATAATTTATATTGAATTGTTCGGGAAATGTGTCAGGTTTGCGTTTGTGTGTGCATGTGTGTTGCGTGTATGTGTGTACCAGCAAGATTTAAAAGATTGTGTGTGTGTGTGTGTGTGTGTGTGTGTGTGTGTGTGTGTGTGTGTGTGTGTGTGTGTGTGTGTGTGTGTGTGTGTGTGTGTGTGTGTGTGTGTGTGTGTGTGTGAGTGTGTGTGTGTGTGTGTGCCTCGTCCATATTAGGTGTGAATTCGAAATCGGTGAGATCATCGTCCGATGCTTCTTCCAATTCCTCGTCGATCGTGATGGTACGAGATCGTTTTGGCGGTATCTCTTTTTCGAGATTCTCGCTTTCTACAGTTGGAGGATCAAATTCTTTCAAGAAGAGTCCTGGTCTTATACCGTTAAGGGAGACTTTGTCCTTTGTGCCCAGCGGGAGATGTTAGCGGCTCAACATGAGCAGCTAGACGAAGAGGAGGGATGCCTCTATGGACCAGGCATTGCCGATTACCGGTAATTATAAACACATTTGTGTAAACACATTACAAAACTTTAAACGCGTTTTTCTCGAAAACACGTTGTTAAAAATGGCTGACATTCTCCTGACCGCTGTAATTAACATATCGACCTGAAATTTGGAGAGCATACTCAGAAAATATGTCTTCACGGAATGACGGATCGTTTTTTCGACAGATACATTTTTGCATTTATTATTTATCTGTTTATGCGAAAAAAAACGCGAAAATTCGATTTTTTTTAAATTGCCGCAATTTTCCGAAATTTGTACTAAACGAAAAACCCATCCGTCATTCCATGACCAAAGGGTCACAGATTGATAATATGCTTTGAATTTGTGTTTCAGATCAACAAAAAGGGGGCAGTGATGTCAGCCGTTTACCTCCCGCGATTTGAGGACCTGTTTTTGCGGAGCTGCAACGGCCGCCATTTTGGTTTTTTTTCAAAAAAACATTTTTTAACGTTCTGTATATCATGAATAAAAGCAAGAAAAAAACCGCACCCAAAAAGATTGGCTCGTTTCCTTTAAAAAAAATAAAATGTAAACACCTGAAATATGGCACTCCAAGGACAAAGTCTCCCTTAACTACGCCCGGGTATACTTTCTTAGTGTCGAGAAGAAATTGCATGATTTGAGAGCCGAGGTTGTCTTTGTATGCTTTTTCAAGGCATTATTTTCTGTACTGGCAGAGTGCCATATATTGATAGAGTAGCTTCGGTGTTCTGCGACATATTAGACTCTTTTTCAGCAACTTGTTTCGATTCTCTAAATCATTTATCGTGTTGATCGAATTATTATTGTCGACATATTCTCCATGTGTGTGTGTGTGTGTTGGGGGGCGGTGTGTGTGCGTGTGTGTGTTATTCAAAATTTTGTGTAGGACCTTTTTTGCAGGAAATTTAATTTCCTACAAAAAGTGTCTCTTATCATTTTTCCGACAACTGCATATTTACCGAGATATTTTAAAAAATGAAAAAAAAGTCAATATATATCGATATCTCGAAAACCAAGCGAGATATCGAACAATTTTATTCTGCACTTTCGATTTCTTTCGTCAAAATGCATATGAATCAGTCGTTAGATCTTGGCGCTCCGGAAATCGTAGTCTTGCCAAAGTTTGTATGGGGCCGTCCATATATTACGTCATCGATTTTTGCTGATTTTCGACCCCCCCCCCCCTACAATCATCCTATCGTCATTTCCTAATGACCCCCCCCCCTCTCGCAAAATTGACGTCATTACCAGTTTGGCAAAATTAAAACATTTGCGGATTTGAGAAAAATTGGATAACATTAAAACATTTTGTTATGGAATCATCTTTCATTATTTTGTACTTTGGCAATGTTTATTAATATAATAATATTATTCTTCCCTATTCTTTAGTTTTCTTTGGATAGCTCCCACATTTTGTTATAGAATCATCTTTTATTATTTTGTACTTTGGCAATTTTCATTAATATAATAATATTATTCTTCCCTATTCTTTAGTTTTCTTTGGATAGCACCCACGGAGTTTTCACCCATTCTTGCAAATCCTGGATCACGGGTAATATCTCCGTATCCTCCCCATATTCATTTTGGCTCGATCGAACTATTTTCATAGGTACGCTGTTATTTGAAGTTCTCGAATATAATGTAGACAAACCTTATATAATAAATAAATAAATAATGAGTTCAATAATTAATACCATTAGGTACTTGCAAAATATTTTTCATAACTCATGCGGGGAAACCACTCTAGTTGTAAAATATACTATTGTACATTTTGAAGTAACTGGTATCACAAGAATGACGTCAATTTCGAAACGCCCCCCCCCCCACCCCTCATCCATCATTTACCATCATACGCAGACGAACCTCCCCCCCCCCCCCAAATTTAAAATGACGTAATATATGGACGGCCCTATTATGGTAAAAGAAATATCTGTTTAAATTTACTTGAAACTTATCAATAATGTGCTTTAACACAATTCTACGTGTTCCTTAAGGCCTTAGGCCACAGTAACGGATATAAAATCATGTGCGAATTTAACGATTATTTTTTCGTATGAAAAAGTGACTCACTCATAGAATTAATTACACATCTATTTAGTATGAATATCAAACTGTTAGAATTTTTTTTTCGATGTACAAAATGGCCGACTACTAATATTTTCTTTTATGTTTTTTTAGGCGCTCCGCGTCGTGACATTTATCATCCACAATTTTTCACCTAGAACAAAAAACAAAAATTCTCGTCAATCTACATTAGAATACCTAGAGAAGTACGTACGGAATTTAAAAAATATTGTTTTATTCAAAAGTTGTAGATATTTGAACTTAAGAAATGAATATTCAGTGAAAAATTTCGCTATAACTGCTCGTAAACTGCTCATAAAATGAAAAGTTTTCGATTAATCAGACATTCCGTACGTACTTCTCTGCGAAATGCAATTAGGAACATAACTTTTAAATTTGAAGTAAATCGAGTGAAAATTGTTGAAGTTATTTGTCACGCCAATTGGAAAAAAGCTGTTTCGAAAAGTTTCGAGTAGTCGGCCATATTGTACAGCGAAAAAAAATATATTTTCTAACAGGTTGATATTCATACTAAATAGATGTGTAATTAATTTTATGAGTGAAACACTTTTTCATACGAAAAAAATTGTTAAGTTCCCATTAATAAACCATTTCAGGAGCCATTATTAACCACAAGTTAATTCAGGAGCCATATTAACCACAAGTTAATAAACCATTTCAGGAGCATTCAACACGAGTCTACGCGGGCGAAGAGTTAGTAGAGTATAAAACTTTTAATTTTTATTTTTCAGATCAACCATTATCAAATTATCAATCTGGCCGTTGGACCACATTTTTTATACAGAGCCTCCATTATACCTCAATAACATGGAGCCTAGATACCAGGAGGTTCAGGGAGGCCTTTCAACTCGTCCCCAAAACGAGAACAAGAAATGATGGCGCTGGGGTGCTCCGGCACCTATATGTATATAGATATACGCTAAAAATGGGTGCGATCTAAGACAGATCACACATGATGTACCTAACCCTCATTACTGTTAAGGGATAACACCACTCTAGGATTTTGGAAAGACGTTTTCTTTCCTAAAAATACTTTGGTGTCATGAAAACAATATGCAATTGGTCCTGTAGCAATTTTTTAAATTTAAAGGTTCAATTGTCGATTTGGCCGCAGCGCCTTGGAGCGCGCGCTGAGTTGCTCGTACAACTTTAAACGCGTTTGTCTCGAAACCACTTTTTTCGATCTCGGAAGACGGATTACTCGACCACCTTTGCATGCATCGATTTGAAATTTTGATAGCAGCTTCACAATTATATTCTTTATGGGAGTACGTAGCCGTTTTTTGATTAAATGTAAACTTCTTTTTATATACAATTTGCTGTTTTTTTTGGCAACAAATCGATTTATTTCCTTCAAAGTGCGCTATTTTTGCAAAATTTGAAAGCAAATTTCTAGGTAGTCTCATAGCTAATAATATATGAATTATCATTTTTTTGGTTTTTGTTTCAGGTCTTATATTTTACGAGAAAACCGTTCTCCCGTGAAGCTATATGTAAAAAAACACGTTTTTCTAGATGGGCTGTATCGCCGCCATTTTGAGTTTGAGTTTGAGATCTTTTCTCGCTTTTGCGTTTTTTTTTTCCGAACCGTCATGAGGAAATTATAAATCGGCGGATATTTCGACGTTTGATGTCACGATCGGTCTGTCGTGAGGTTAGAAACTCATCCGATCACTTTCACCTCGTTGACCAATATATTACTATGTATGTAGGTGCCGCTGCACCCCAGGGCCATCACTTTCGGACATTTTCGGGGACGCTTTTTTCAGCGCCTTTGCATTGCCGCTGAACCTCCTGGTATCTAGGCTCCATGCTCAATAACGTGGTTAATTTTTTATTTTTGATAAATAAATATTTACACGAAATAAGTTCAATGTATTCTCAATAACATACTTTCTTTTCCAAATCGCAAATAAATAATCTAGTAGACAGTAAAATTCGTTTAAGGAGGTACGGTGTTGACCACGCTAGTAAACTAAGAGTCTTTTTTTCGCCATAATACCGCTACGTTTTAGACATATATTTAGGCCTATATTTCGAGAAATATTTTTTAAGTATTGAATTTCAAGCTACTTATTATTTTTATAATATGAAAACAAACGTAATAATCTACTACTCGACTTCAGTAGTACGCCATATCTTTGACGTTTAGCATCGTTGCATTTTCGATAGCTGTCATCGGTCCCACGCGCTCGGCTTATTATTTTTGGTAGCCGGTAAACATGGAGAATGAAAATAAGTACTGTAGACGTTTATCAAGAGAGTAACAGGATTGTACCTGAAGTCCAGTTTAGAGACAAAGGTAGATTCTGTCGGACAAGAATTAGAGAGTGAAAAGATGATATTGCGAATGCAAATGAAAAACGTCGCGTTGACGTTAACCTCAATATCCAATGTCCAATCTGTCCGAAGTCAAAACATATTTCATCGATTGTTATGTTATTTTTCCCTTTCCTAATTTTCACAATATTTGCAGATATAAAAACGAACGTTCATTTTATATGACGGTTTTTCCATGCTGACTTTACATATAAATGCGTTGTATGCATGTCGCCAGAAAGATTGAGATGCCTTAGCTATACATAAAAGAACTTTGAGTAAATATCGACGAAAGGCCTTTTATAATCGATTAAAAAACGTACGGCTTCACACAACCATATTTTTAATTCGCGTTGAAAATATCCGATAGAAGAATCAAATTTGCGCGGGTATCCGGCGTTGCCACACTTCGAGCAAGATGGCTGCGGTTACGTCACGAGACGTCTCTCTCGCCGAATACTTCGGTTTTTCGCGACTTTATTTCTAAATTTATTGCTTATTTCTGCGGTGAGCTTTCCAATTCAAGTTGCCTTATTGATCACAACGAACCAACGAACGCAACCGTCAGTTTTTTTTACGCGTGTCTTGGCTCCAAGTAGCACAAAAAAATCGATATATGAGAGGACAGGCACATTTTGTCGTCTACGTGTGACTAATTGACCAACTTTAACAATTAATAACTCGGAAACTGTACGGTAAATCTCGCGGAAACTCCGCATACGCATGGACGAAGCTCTCGACAATGTTATTAAAAAAAATCGGGCTTTTATCTTGGACTCGCTCTAATCACCGTACCTCCTTAAAACGACCTTTTTCGGCCCGTCACAGTGACGCCCTCCCTCAAAGCATTAAAAAAAATTGACAATAGCGTTTCAATTCGCGAAGCGGTCGCTTTCCATTAAATTTGTTTGCAATTTCTACTGTGAAGTGAATAGAGAAGAATAAACGTACACTATACATTCTAAACGAATAAAAAAGAATACGTACCAAATTCTCCTTCCATCGACTCACAAAAATGTATAAATGAGTTAAAAATGTTTTTGCCTGTACTAATATCTTAATTACCGCGTAAGTGTCGACTGCCTGTTGATTGTGCAACGGGCCGTACAGCGTTGACTCGTCCAACGGATCGCCGATTCTTGCCAAAATGCTTTTGAACGCTTTCCTCAGTTTTCCGATAAATTCGTCCTTGATCCTCCGGTCGAGGATCAGTCGTCTCGTTGTGGTGCATCGCTGGCCGGCGGTTCCAACGCACGAAAACACCGCTGCTCTAACGGCCATTTCGAGATCGGCGTCGCTCGCGACTACAAGTCACGACGGAAACCAACAATTCGAGTCAACATTTTTAAAAAATCGATTTTTTTTTGCCCTTTTCGACAGTTTATACTTTCAAGAAAATCCTGTAAAAATGTCATGGCCGTATCTCTAATCATTTTATTTTCCAAACATCGATAGTTAAATCTTTAAACGCGTTTTTCTCGAAATGAGATTTTTCAAATTTGCTGACATTGTAACTCAAACAGCAATTATCCGATTGACTTGAAATTTGAACTGAGTACTCTTGAATATATTTACTCTAAAATGACGTAGGATATTTTTGATTGGATGAAAATTGACGATTTGGCATTGAAAAAAACGACCATTT
The DNA here is from genome assembly GCA_964007375.1 of Ophion obscuratus. Taxonomy (NCBI): domain Eukaryota; kingdom Metazoa; phylum Arthropoda; class Insecta; order Hymenoptera; family Ichneumonidae; genus Ophion; species Ophion obscuratus. The sequence continues at coordinate 79,735,843 of OZ023312.1, forward strand.
TGTAGGCAAGAAAACAGACTTTTTTTCATCACCACGCCATTTTGTTAGATTTTGATATTTTTCGATAATCCTACGTCATTGTACAGAAAATACCTTCCAGTTTAACGACATTTTTTCCTATTTCGGTTTCAGCTACTCAATCGGCCGGAATCATGTCAGCAGTGGAGGAACTTTTTTTTTGCGCCTTCGGAGGCAGCGCATAAGTCGCTTGAATCTCAATATTTTTCTATGAAAAAATTATGTAATATAGGTCACATATAGCCAAATATATTCTTAATTTTCCGAAACATTTAGTTGAGTACTTTGCTTCCAAAAAATTCCCGAAAATCGACCAAATTTTCAGCTGGCTCATTTCCACTGGTATAGCCCCTTAATTATTAGGAGTACAACTTTGCAGTGACTGTTTTACTTAGAGAGCCACTGCGGCCGAAGTAGTGGCCCTAGCTCAATAAAAAAAGTGGCATTTTAAACTAGAGGCTCTGCCAATGTAAACAATTTAAGGGGTAAGGCCACTGTAAATTTAAAAAAAAATCGATTTTTTTTTATTGGCTTAAAAAATAGTTTAAACCCTCTAGTTTAAAAATAGTTTAAATCCTTTTAACTTCTTTTTTTAATTTTTTCCAATAAAAAACTATTCGCAAAACTTTAAACGCGTTTTTCTCGAAACATGGTTTTTCAAAATGGCACGCAGCATAACTCGAACAATTTTCATTTTTTTTACTTGAAATTTTAACCAGATGTGAACATTTACATTATCTTGAGAATGTCGATCGGAATTTTCAAGAACTTTATTTATTGATTTTTTATTAACAAAAAACTTGCCGTTTTTTTCGTCAAAAATCAATTTTTTTTTCAAACGCACGCCAAATCCACAAAAATTGATACTTTTTAAAATCCGATCGACATTCTCTAGCTATAGCCCTCTAGATTAATGGTTTTTTTTTGTTCTAGATTCAAAAGTGCACCAGTGGTGCTGCGTGCCGCGGAGCCCTGGAAGCAAAACATGTCCCGGGAAGATAGCTGTGGAACCGCCATTTTGTTTTTTTTTACTGTAAACAAATTTTATAATAAAGTTTAATGTATGCCCGATAACACCATTAAAAGTTTTTTTTCAAATACCTTCAATTTCGGGAGCAAAAAATTAGTGAAAAAACCTTTTTTTTTGGGCCGTTACAGTGGCCTTACTCCTTAAAAAAGCTAACGGATACGTGTATGCATTATAAAGTTATAGGCACTCAAACATGGCAACCTACGAGCCGAATTCTCAGCATTTGCGGGAGGTTATGAATTACTTCTTCAACATCAAGAAATCTGCGGCTGAGGCCCACCGTTTGCTTGTAGATGCTTACGGGGAGGATTCTATTAGTGAGAAAACGTGTCGGCGGTGGTTCATCGACGCCTAAACCGAATATTCACGGATCCAAAGTGATGCTGTGTATCTGGTGGGACCAGCTGGGCGTTGTGAACTATGAGCTGCTCAAACCATCCGAAACCATCACAGGGGAACTCTACCGACGTCAGTTGATGCGCTTGAGTAAGGCACTCAAAGAGAAACGGCCACAATTCAACGAAAGACATGACAAGGTGATACTGCAGCATGACAATGCCCGACCCCATGTTGCAAATGTCGTGAAAAAGTACTTGGAAACGCTGAAATGGGAGGTTTTATCCCACCCGCCGTACTCTCCAGACATTGCCCCTTCCGACTATCACTTGTTCCGGTCAATGGCACACGATTTGGCTGACCAGCACTTCGGTACTTACGAAGAAGTCAAAAATTGGGTCGATTCCTGGATTGCCTCCAAGGACCAAGACTTTTATCGACGCGGGATTCGAATGCTACCTGAAAGATGGGCCGAGGTCGTAGCTAGCGACGGGCAGTACTTTGATTTAAAAATATGTAGCCACTTTTTAATAATAAAGCCTTAAACTTTTGAAAAAAACGGTCACTGCAAAGTTGTACTCCTAATAATAGAGTATTTGACTACTTAAAAATATGCTTCATTCTCTTGTCATCCCGAAAGAATATAGCGTTGAAAAAGCATTTTCCATCATTTTATCGAAAAAATATGCATTATTTTCGTTTATTTCAATTTTTAAATTAGATGAATTCGAATGTTTGGTCACGTGAACGAAAACGCTCCAGTATTGGTTGGATCTCTAGTAACGTCACATGCCAGTAAAGAGATTGTCATTACGAGTCCTGTGACGAGTAATGAGCGATTTTCTAGTTTATTTCACTCGGTTCAATCGGGTACCCGATGTTTGGGTCGGGTCGGGTACGGGTTACGTTTTCGCATTACCCTCCACTATCGGGTACCCGAATTTGGTCATGGGGTACTCTCAAATTTTGGGCACTCGTAAATGTCGAGTACTCTTAAGGAGGTTCGACCGTTAGCCACAATCAAGGTTAAATTTAATAAAAACCTACATGTTATTATTTACACTATACTGAGTCTTTACGAATTTTTTTACCTTTTTTCACCAACAAACACCAGAGATAAAAAATAGTTTAATGTATGTAATTTAACGTGCGGTCAGATGGGCAAGACTTTCACACTAAAGGTTATGTAATTTTTATTGTTATTTAGCAACAAGATAAACCATTTCTAACAACGGATTAACGCAAACTGAACCTTTGTGAACATTTAGAAAAAAAAATCCTCATCTTGCTCATCGTAAACCATGGGCCAATAATCTCGTGACGTAAATTATATGAATAGGCTTAATTATGAATTACTCAAAATTTCATTGTGAATTGTATAAAACATTCGTTGTCGTAGTTTTTTTTCATAATAATCATCGGCAATGTTATGCTTTTTCAAGTTGGTAGTAATACAAAAGTTTTTCTACTTTACGTAATAAAAATGTTAAAATGCATAATTTTGCCCTTTAATTATATATTTCAAAAAATTAGCATATATAGAATAAATCTGTACCTCGTATGCATTTTTCTGAGGTTCATTGAAAAAAAAACGAATAAACCGTCATTTGACTCAACTGAATCGCTCCAACCTCCTTAAACTTCGGGTATTCGTAAACTTCGAATATTCGTAAACGACTGGGAGATCCGTATCTATTATTTATATTTATTTTTATTTTTTATCTAGGTGTATCGATCAAATAATGGGAGAAAACGAAAACTCGAAGGCGATAAAACGAATAAATGATAATACTGTAAAAATCTTTTTTCGTCTCACTTTTCTATTCTGTGTGTGTGCGTACGTGCGTGTGTGTGTGTGTCTGTTACGGCGGAGTGAAAAACGGTCAATTTTGGCGGATCGTATCGTAATAGCGCGGGAAAGTTGCATTTTGGCATCACTAAAAAGTGTGCGAAAGGAAAAATTTACAATAAATATCTTCTGTTCCGGCAAACGCCTTGAAGTTTTGAATTTTTTAACGTGGGTTTTAAATGGAGAAAAAACCTAAAAAGACCGAGATTCAACGCCCTGCGTTTATTCGAAGCGAGAAGAATGTAGCTTCCATTTGACGTTTTAAAATTGAAAATATCTTGACTAGTTTCAGAGATATAAGCGTTTGAGGAACAAGTTTTTTTCTGGGGAATAATTAAAAAATGACAAAAAATTAAATTAAGAAGAATGAATCGCCGAAATTACCAGTTAGCACTAGACAGAATTAATGAAAATTCGACGAAGAATCTAGCTTTTATTCAGTTTTACGACATTCAAATATCTCGATATTTCCTGCAATGCGAGTGTCTTAAAAGAAGTTAGCCGGAAAAAATTGTAAGTATACACATAACGAAAATACTAAAATGATTAAATCAATTATATGTATTTCTTATGAACTCCAACCTATCGGCGAAGGGTAGAGAACATAAAGCTGAAGTCTATTTCGTTCGTTCTGGTACGTTTTCATGGCGCTATCTATTGGGTTGGTAAGAAAGTCTTGCGACACTTTCCTTTCGATTAAAATGTGTTTTCTTCTAACGAAGTTCTACAACATTCGAGAGTAGTATATTCAAGACTAGACTAGAACCTTCCATGCCGTAGGGTATATAAGCGAGTCAGTTGTTCCGCGGAGACAGTACGAGCGAAGATGGATCATAGTGCACCTCGATCGATTGCATATTACGAATTTTTACAAGGGCGTTCTGCAAGAACCGCAGCCGCTAATATGTGTAGTGTGTTCAAGGCCAACGTAGTTCATCATTCAACGATATCCCGTTGGTACCAGCGTTTCCATTCTGGCGATACATCTTTTCAAGACAAACCTAGGTCCGGCAGGAAATCAACTGTTGACGATGAAGAACTACGAGCACTTACAAAGGCAAAGCCTAATACGTCGTCACGGGAATTAGCTTACAAACTCGGCTGTAGCCATCCCACGATTCTCCAACATTTACAAAATCTCGGATACAGAAAAGTTGTTTTTTCTTGGATACCACACGATCTCAGCGAATCAAACAAAGCGACACGCATGTCCATCTGTCTTTCACTCCTGCAACGTCCACACAGAAAGGATTTTCTTCAAGAAATAGTCACTGGAGATGAAGGCTGGGTGCCTTATGTTAACTACACACGTAAGCGACAATGGCTACCGAAAGGAGAAAAACCAGATCCGACCCCTAAGCTGCCCCGTGAAGTGAAGAGAGTTTTACTCTGTTGTTGGTGGGATTCTGAGGGCATGCTATATTACGAACTGCTCCCATCCAACACCACGATAAATGCAAATACTTACTCTGCACAACTGCAAAAGCTGGCTGAAATTATCAAACAAAAAAAGCGTAAACGTCTCCAAGTTCGGCTTCTCCACGACAATGCTCGACCCCACGTAGCTAAGATGACACAACAATCTATTTCGCAGCTGGGATGGGAAGTTCTACCGCATCCACCGTATTCACCAGACCTAGCACCTACCGACTACCATCTGTTTCGAGCTTTTAAAAATTATTTACAGGATAAAAAATTTGATGATGTCGCGGATCTCAAAAATACACTGGTCGACTTTTTCAATTCACGGCCCAAAGAATTCTGGAGTGCAGGCGTGCAAAGTCTACCAGAGCGTTGGGCACGAGTTGTAGATACAGAGGGAGCATACATTACTGAATAATTGTTTACTGTTAAAATAAAATGTTTTTATATTTTACTCATGTTGGGTGTCGCAAGACTTTCTTACCAACCCAATACTATGAAACGAAATTTGAAATTTTGTTCCGGCAACACGGCTTATCGAGTACCCGATGTGAGACGAGTACTTGAAAAACTCGGGTACTCGATAAAGTTCGAGTATACCCGTCCGATCACGGGTACCCGAAAAATTCGGGTACTCGATCCGAATCATAGTCTAATTACCCGACCCGACCCGACCGATTCCGCTACCCGCGCACCCCTAGAATCTAACAACGGGAGCGTTACGGCGGTCTGGTTGAGTATCTAAATTTTATTGCCGATTTATATCGTAAATACTGACATTCGCGAGGAGAAAAAAATATTGTGAGCGTGATATCAAATGATTAACCATTCGAGATGATTTCCGCACAACAGTCAAATACCCTATTCAAAGAACGGAAGCTGCCGGATATACCTATGAGAGCGTTGTTGCCACCGAGCTCGAGGAGAGACTTTCCGAATCGGTCCTGGACCTTCAAGGCTACCTGTTTGCCCACGTGGGTACTTCCGGTGAACGACACGAGGGGGACACTGCAATTTTGCCAATGAAAATATATAATTACAGATACACACACGGAGAAACGTGAGAAACGAAGAAAAAGGCGTCATCACCGTTTATCCTTGACCAAAGCTTCGCCAACTTCCGCACCACCGGAGACCAGAGAAGCGATCGACCCGGGAATGCCGTTTCTCTTGAGGACATTGGCAACTATTTTGGTGGTTGCAATCGAGACGAGCGGAGTCGTGGGCGATCCTTTCCACACCACAGCGTCGCCGCATACCATCGCTATCGCGCTGTTCCAGCCGTATACCTAATCCGGGACAATAAAAAGGTGCTAAAGACAGGTTCATGACGATGAAAAATTCGATTTTTTTAAACATGCTTTGTATCCTTAAGGGGTAAGGCCACTGTAAATTATTTGAAAAATCGATTTTTTTTTATTGGCTTAAAAAATAGTTTAAACCCTCTAGTTTAAAAATAGTTTAAATCCTTTTAACTTCTTTTTTTAATTTTTTCCAATAAAAAACTATTCGCAAAACTTTAAACGCGTTTTTCTCGAAACATGGTTTTTCAAAATGGCACGCAGCATAACTCGAACAATTTTCTTTTTTTTTACTTGAAATTTTAACCAGATGTGAACATTTACATTATCTTGAGAATGTCGATCGGAATTTTCAAGAACTTTATTTATTGATTTTTTATTAACAAAAAACTTGCCGTTTTTTTCGTCAAAAATCAATTTTTTTTTTCAAACGCACGCCAAATCCACAAAAATTGATACTTTTTAAAATCCGATCGACATTCTCTAGCTATAGCCCTCTAGATTAATGGTTTTTTTTTGTTCTAGATTCAAAAGTGCACCAGTGGTGCTGCGTGCCGCGGAGCCCTGGAAGCAAAACATGTCCCGGGAAGATAGCTGTGGAACCGCCATTTTGTTTTTTTTTACTGTAAAAAAATTTTATAATAAAATTTAATGTATGCCCGATAACACCATTAAAAGTTTTTTTTCAAATACCTTCAATTTCGGGAGCAAAAAATTAGTGAAAAAACCTTTTTTTTTGGGCCGTTACAGTGGCCTTACCCCTTAAGGAGTTAGGCCCAGTAACGGGTGTAAAATCATGTGCGAATTTAACAATTTTTTTTTCGTATGAAAAAGTGATTCACTCGGAAAATTAATTACACATTTAGTACGAATAAGGTAAACGGCCCAGTTTCTGACCCTGTCCCAGATTATGACCCCGACGGCATAATTTTGACTGCCATAAATATAGTTTTTGTCGAATAATAATTAAATGATCGGCTAATTAAAGGGCATTTTTCACTTTTAATTATTGGACAAACACACTTTTTTGTAATGAAATATTTTATAATAGAAATTGACCAGTGAACAGGGTAACACGCGTCTCAGTGGCTCCGCAGCGGCCGTGCTAGACGCTGATAGCAAGTGCGACGATCTACGTAAATCGGAAATTTGTTCGTCCTGTAAGTACCATTGGTTTTTTTTCCTTAGGTACACGCTTTTCGCGTTTGTTACCTATTCTTCCCCACATTATGACCGTTCTTTCCTCTACTGTTTTACTCCTTTTTCTCCATCTTTCTCTCTGTTCCCCCCTCTTGCGGCCGCAGCCGACTTCCCCCACCGTATTATATTCATCATGACATTTTCTGTCATGGGTATAGGGAAACTGCGGAAAACCTATACCAATACAGCCGGTCATCGAATTCGCCCCCCGGTCGTGGAACTAGTCTTATTTCGCCGCGAAATGCCGAAGAAAAACATTTCACGACGAAATGTACGCGACCGGGATTCGAACCCGGGACCTCCCGGTCCGCTGGTTTAGTGGCGAGCACGCTAACCACTAGACCATCGCACGGGGTCCTGTAAGTATAAAACGACATAAAAATGGTATCGACATATTCAGCACGAACCAGACTGTCGATGAGATAAAAAATAATTTAACTTTTGGTGAGATATTTGGTTAAATCCGTGGCATAGATACCAAGAGGTTCAGCGAGGCCTTTCAACTCGTCCCCAAAACGAGAACAAGAAATGATGGCGCCTATATGTATATTAGACTGATTCAAAAAAAAAATTTCCTTCTGGATTCTCGTGCTATTGTTGAGCACTGATAAAACAAAATTTCTCTAAAAAGATGGGCGGGGTCACTCAATTTTTAGAGGTGGCTATCTCGACTTTTTTGTATTTGAATTTTTTTTAACGAACGTATTGCATTTAAACATAGTCATGGCTTCGGATTACGGATAAAAATCGGGAAAGTTTTGAGTTTGTTCTTTTACAAACATAACAGAGAAAAACTGACCATACGTCGAAATGCACACGAAACGATGAAAGAAAATTTCGAACAATAGAAATGTGCTGAAATTCCAACGCGTCGATTGAATAATGCAATCTTGAAATCAATAAAACTCCATCTAGTCTGGAAACAACTTTTAAAAAATCGAGTTAAAAAGAATTTGCCGTCACAAATATCGAAGGAGCGTAAATTTAAGAGAGATTTGGACAAACTGTTCAACGTTGCACATTTTCGTTCTGCCCAAAATGTTAACGAACTTGAGAATGGCTGGGAAGAAATGTAAATGAGTTTGAAGATAATATAAGCGTAGCATTTTGAAAATGTAAATATACGATTTATGAATAAAAGCTTATAATTTAATTTTTCGTAAAAAGTGCGAAATGTTAATGCGTATAAATAAATCTACATGAATAACGAGAGTAGTATAGACGCCATTATTGATCTACCTGGATTTGAATTGTGAATATTGCACCCTTTTCAAATTGTGAGAGTTTATTTTTGTTACGAAAAAGCTGCTGGATGTGATTTTTATCGGTAATCCGAAGCCATGACTATGCTTAAATGCAATACGTTCGTTAAAAAAAATTCAAATACAAAAAAGTCGAGATAGCCACCTCTAAAAATTGAGTGACCGCGCCCATCTTTTTAGAGAAATTTTGTTTTATCAGTGCCCAACAATAGCACGAGAATCCAGAAGGAATTTTTTTTTTTGAATCAGTCTAATGTATGTAGATATACGCTAAACATGGGTGCGATCTAAGACAGATCACAGATGATGTACCTAACCCTCATTAGTGTTAAGGGATAACACCAGTCTAGGATTTAGGAAAGACGTTTTCTTTCCTAAAAATACTTTGGTGTCATAAAAATAATATGCAATTGGTCCTGTAGCAAGTTTTTTAATTTAAAGGTTCAATTATCGTTTTGGCCGCAGCGCCTTGGAGCGCGCGCTGAGTCGCTCGTACGACTTTAAACGCGTTTTTCTCGAAACCACTTTTTTCGATCTCGGAAGACGGATTACTCAACCACCTATGCATGCATCGATTTGAAATTTTAGTAGCAGCTTCACAATTATATTCTTTATGGGAGTACGTAGCCGTTTTTTGATTAAATGTAAACTTCTTTTTATAAACAATTTACTGCTTTTTTGGCAAAAAATCGATTTATTTCCTTCAAAGTGCGCTATTTTTGGAAAATTTGAAAGCAAATTTCTAGGTAGGCTCAGAGCTAATAATATATAAATTATCATTTTTTTGGTTTTTGTTTCAGGTCTTATATTTTAAGAGAAAACCGTTCTCCCGTGAAGCTATATGTAAAAAAACACGTTTTTCTAGATGGGCTGTATCGCCGCCATTTTGAGTTTGAGTTTGAGATCTTTTCTCGCTTTTGCGTTTTTTTTTCCGAACCGTCATGAGGAAATTATGAATCTGCGGATATTTCGACGTTTGATGTCACGATCGGTCTGTCGTGAGGTTAGAAACTCATCCGATCACTTTCACCTCGTTGACCAATATATTACTATATATGTAGGTGCCGCTGCACCCCAGCGCCATCACTTCGGGACATTTTCGGGGACGCTTTTTTCAGCGCCTTTGCATTGCCGCTGAACCTCCTGGTATCTAGGCTCCATGATCCGTGTCAATAACTACGTCACATAATTGAGGCTATGTTGCAGTTGTTGACCCTCGACTTGTCACCTGCTGCGTCGAAGCATTTTTTGTTTATTTATTCTAATTTGCCGTGACATAACGAATTAATTAAATTATTAACAATGATTTAATTATTAATTATTATTAAATTATTAACAAATTATTAAAATTTGTGGAAATCTAGTATTCAAAATATTTTCTTACTTAATGGTGCTGATATTTTTTTTTGCATTGTTCAATGTTTATAATATATATGTTAATAATTGTGAATGTTGATAGGCAGAAAAAAAAATTATCCCTCAAGACCGCGTTGAAGATATAATAGTTGTGCACTGATTGAATGTTTTTTACTGTTTATACTTGTTTATATATATGTGTGTCCGTGAAATTACATATATTTCCATTTAACCCGTTTTCATGAGGATATTCGGAAGGGTCAGGAAGTGGGTACGCATAGGTGTCATGAATTGTGCCAAGGGGGTCATAAATCGGGTACACGTAGGGGTCACAAACTACGACATGTATGTTTCTCTAGTGTCAGGAACCCCGCCAGCAGAGAAGCGATATTAAAACAATTATTATATTAATAAATATTAATTATTTCACTTGTTCAGTAGGTGAATCTCATTCAGGGGGCCTTAACGCACGTGTTAAAACCTTTACTTTTCATTTTAGCTATATCGCGCGTCGATGAATAGTAAAAATCCGGCACCGCTGCTCTTGGAGTGTCAGTAACTGGGCCGTTTACCTTATCAAGCTGTTAGAAAATGTATATATATTTTTTTTCGATATACAAAATGGCCGACTACTCGAAACTTCTCGAAACAGCTGTTTTCCAATTGGCGTGCACTGAGAAAAACAACCAATTGAATCAAAAAAATCGTTTATCCAAATAAATGTGCTGCTGCGGAGTGCCACCGATATATGAGATTGTTTCAATACTATAAAATATTGGAAAATGTGATTGATTTAAATAACATATTATTTTATTTGAAAAAGCCCTTCTGTTGTCTGAATATCTACATTATTCTTCAAATAAAATTATATTCTATGCAAATCATTCTATATACAATCCGTAGATGTATTGGATGAAATAATTAATCGGTTGCTACAAACATTTTTTATTTCGTACAAAAATATAATCAATAGAATGAATTATTTTCTTCACTACATCGAAACGAATATGACATGCGACGTAAGTTTTTTCATTTTGTT
>OZ023312.1:79751655-79959155 GCA_964007375.1 Ophion obscuratus
CTGTACACCGGCATTTTTTTTTTATTTAAATTTTTTTACTCAAACCATCTTTAAATATTATTTTTTTAAGGTAGGTGTCTAGTCTAGAACTTTCGGAAAATCGAAAAAAAATTGATTTCATTTTTTAACGTCTATAGCGCCGAGATTCACCTCCTAAAATTTTGTGACGAAATTCGTAATAGAAAAAAAGTTATAGCGGTGTGTGTAGGGACAAGTCGGGACAAAACTTGAAACGCGTTTTTTAGGAAATCACTTTTTTTCAACTGGCGGACAAACAATCACCGCAACCGCTCGATCGATTTTGATGAAACTTTGTACGACTCTTTATTAAGGTGTTTTGTATGGTAATTCACCACGTTTTTGGAAAAAAATTATAATATAAAAAAATACAGGACGCAAACGGTGCGAAAATAGGTCGATATTCGTACAATGTTTTTCAAATAGCCGCCATTTTTTATTCTATTATCGATTTTTGGCAAACAGTGGTGAATTACCACGTGGCAAACCTTCTTCTTTAAAATGTCGTTTCCTATTTTTGTTTCATCCGTGCCAATCCGGAGATTGTTTGTCCGCCATGGGAACACATTTTTTTTGAGGTCTCGACTTTGACGCCCTCTGCAAATTAGACAAAAAACGCTGGTACACAAAGTAAACCATTTTTTTAATGATATAAGGGTAACATTATGCCCTCGAAAAAGTTTTATTGTTATATCTAATGAAGAAACAGAGAAAAACATTTTCGAAAATAATCTTGTTTTTCGCTCTCTAGACTAGACACCTACCTTAAATTAAAGAAATGTATTTTAATTTCAATATACAGTGAACAAACGGCTGAGAGGATTTTTTAATTGGCTTTATACATAGTTTCCTCAAAAAAAATCCTGAAACTTCCCTTTTTATGCTTCAAAGAGATATTACCCCTTAAGTATTCTCCCTCCCTCCCTCCCTCTCCCTCCCTCCCTCTCTCTCTCTCTCTCTCTCTCTCTCTCTCTCTCTCTCTCTCTCTCTCTCTCTCTCTCTCTCTCTCTCTCTCTCTCTCTCTCTCTCTTTCTCTCCGAGGTACCTCGAGATAGCCCCATAGATGGTCGAGGTCGAGGATTTAGAATCTATGAACATTCCGTCGACCGTACAAGACCTACACTATGTGCCTGGTATCGATGATTCCATATAAGTTGACAAATTTCATGATTTATTCATTCCCAAATTTTCAAACGCGTTTTTCTCAAAACCACGTTTTTCAAATCGGTACCCAAAATTTCTCGAAAACCAATTAACCGATTGCCTTGAGCTTTTTTGTGGTTATTCTATACACCATTGTCTAGTACTTGTCATGGGATTTTTTTTTCCGTTACTTAGTTTTTGTTTTATAGGCAAAATAATAACTAATTTTTGGCTAAAAAATCACTATTTATGTTCAAACGTCCGCTATTTTGTCAAAAATCGATATTTTCAAAATCGGCTATGACAATTACTAGATTATAGTATCTAATTTAATAATCTTTTTGGCTTTTGTTTCAGATGATTTTTGAAGAAACGCCAGTGGGTACCGTATACGCAGATTTTTTTACGACGCTCCAAGGATCATAGGGGCCGTCCATATATTACGTCATTCTAAATTTGGGGGGGGGGGTGGTTCGTCTGCGGATGACGGTAAATGATGGATGAGGGGGGGGGGGGGGGGGGTGGGGGGGGCGTTTCGAAATTGACGTCATTCTTGTGATACCAGTAAATTCAAATGTACAATAGTATATTGTACAACTAGAGTGGTTTCCCCGTATGAGTGATGAAAAATATTTTGCAAGTACCTAATGGTATTAATTATTGAACTCATTATTTATTTATTTATTACACAAGGTTTGTCTACATTATATTCGAGAACTTCAAATAACAGCGTACCTATGAAAATAGTTCGATCGAGCCAAAATGAATATGGGGAGGATACGGAGATATTACCCGTGATCCAGGATTTGCAAGAATGGGTGAAAACTCCGTGGGAGCTATCCAAAGAAAACTAAAGAATAGGGAAGAATAATATTATTTTATTAATAAACATTGCCAAAGTACAAAATAATAAAAGATGATTCTATAACAAAATGTGGGAGCTATCCAAAGAAAACTAAAGAATAGGGAAGAATAATATTATTTTATTAATAAACATTGCCAAAGTACAAAATAATAAAAGATGATTCTATAACAAAATGTTTTAATGTTACTCAATTTTTCTCAAATCCGCAAATGTTTTAATTTTGCCAAACTGGTAATGACGTCAGTTTTGCGAGAGGGGGGGGGGGTCATTAGGAAATGACGATAGGATGATTGTAGGGGGGGGGGGGTCGAAAATCAGCAAAAATCGATGACGTAATATATGGACGGCCCCATACAATATCCTTGTATATTTTTTATATTTTTAAATAAAGAAAATTAAACATATTTATGAATGTATATTCTTTTAGATAATTAAAACCCCAATCCGAAATTTCAAATATAGTTTTCCTTGAAAAAATTCACAAAAATGACCTTCTTTCCAGCTCCTAGGTGTATATCTCCCCTTAATGGCTATGCATTCGCGTTCTCGCCATTTCGCAACGTGAATATTATCTGTGATAATGATAGGAGACTCACAGCGACTGGGAAATTGAATGCGGATATAACGCCGATTACTCCGAGAGGATTCCACTTTTCGATCAGGGCATGATCTTTCCTTTCCGAGGGATAGATACTTCCTGGTAACATTCTTGAGAGTCCCACCGCGTAATCGCAAATATCTATGTACTCCTGCACCTCGCCGATTCCTTCCGGCAATATTTTACCTGAGAAAAAAGTTTCCCTCGAAAATGTTATATTTATAACACAAATACGTACACATATAAATGTCAAGTAAAGTAGATCATTTATTGATGCGGGATATACATCTATGACGATCAAAAAATATATATATTTTTTCACACGATAGAACTGTGCATGTAAAATATTTTCCCGAACTTTCAAAGCGGAATTCGAAAAACTTCAAACGCTACAGCCCGTTAACGTCTGAGGAGCAGACGGAGATGGGCAAAAAGTAATTTAATTATTAACTAACAATTACAAATACTACTGTAATTGATCATTTAATTACTTTGTAACAGATTACTTAAGGGATAACACCACTCTAAGGTTTTGAAAAAATCGTTTCTTTTTTGGTTTGAAAAATACTTTGGGGTCACAAAAACAATATGCAATTGGGCCTGTAGAGATATCTTTTTTTAAGGTTCCATTATCGATTTTCCACAGCGCCTTGGACTTCTTTCAGGCGCCTCGTACAAGTTTGAACGCCTTTTTCTCGAAACCACTTTTTTCAAACTGGGAGGACGGATCATTCGAACACTTTTGCATGGATCGATTTGAGATTTTGATAGTAGCTCCACAATTACATTCTCCATGGGAGTACGTAGCCGTTTTTTTTATATTAAATATAAACTTTTTTTATAAACAATTTACTGCTTATTTTTTGGGCAAAACGATTTATTTCTTTCAAAGTGCGCCATTTTTTCAAAATTTGATAAAAAAAAATCCCTACGTAGTCCCATAGCTAATAATATATAGATTGCAATTTTTGCTGGTTTTTGTTCTAGGTCTTATACTTTACGAGAAAATCGTCCTCCCGTGAAGCTATTTGTAAAAAAAAACGCGTTTTTCAAGACGATCTCTGTCGCCGCCATTTTGTATAAAAAATATGATATATTTTTAAAAAATAGTTTAAAGGGCCAGTCCACTTTGAAAATTTCAAAAAACCAAAGCAAGCAACACTTGAAGAAATCGACGATGATGGGCAAGGGGCCGTCCATATATTACGTCATCGATTTTTGCTGATTTTCGACCCCCCCCCCCTACAATCATCCTATCGTCATTTCCTAATACCCCCCCCTTCTCGCAAAATTGACGTCATTACCAGTTTGGCAAAATTAAAACATTTGCGGATTTGAAAAAAATTGGGTAACATTAAAACATTATGTTATAGAATCATCTTTTATTATTTTGTACTTTGGCAATGTTTATTAATATAATAATATTATTCTTCCCTATTCTTTAGTTTTCTTTGGATAGCTCCCACATTTTGTTATAGAATCATCTTTTATTATTTTGTACTTTGGCAATTTTCATTAATATAATAATATTATTCTTCCCTATTCTTTAGTTATCTTTGGATAGCTCCCACGGAGTTTTCACCCATTCTTGCAAATCCTGGATCACGGGTAATATCTCCGTATCCTCCCCATATTCATTTTGGCTTGATCGAACTATTTTCATAGGTACGCTGTTATTTGAAGTTCTCGAATATAATGTAGACAAACCTTATATAATAAATAAATAAATAATGAGTTCAATAATTAATACCATTAGGTACTTGCAAAATATTTTTCATCACTCATGCGGGGAAACCACTCTAGTTGTACAATATACTATTGTACATTTTGAAGTAACTGGTATCACAAGAATGACGTCAATTTCGAAACGCCCCCCCCCCCCCCTCATCCATCATTTACCGTCATCCGCAGACGAACTCCCCCCCCCCCCCCAAATTTAGAATGACGTAATATATGGACGGCCCCCAATCAGAAGGGATTTTGTACGGTGCAGGAATTGCCGACTGAGTTTAGGTAAGAGTTTTTCATAGTATAAACTTCAAACGCGTTTTTCTCGAAACAACGTTTTCAAAATCTAGTTCCATCGTATCTCTAAACCTAATAAACCGATTCTCTTGAAATTTGAACCACATATTGCAAACATGATTCGCAACAAGATGACTCTCGATGGTTTTAAAATTTTGATTTTTACTCTTGTTTTTGCGAAAAACTGCGAAAGAACGCGTTTTTAAAATTTTTTCGTTTTTCATCTGCCATTTTTTATTTTTGATAAAACTTTATATCCGAGGGTTATTTTGTAGCTGGTGTCATACTGAATCTAATGGACTTTGATTTTTTTATTTCGGACAAGCCGTTGCTGAGTTGTGATTGAGCTACCGAGCCCAACTATTTTTTGAGGCGTTACGTTAAACTATAGTTTTTGTGCTTAATCATGAATAAAAATGAATGAAATTTTTTTTGTATGTATTTCAAGACTTCATTTATCAAGCCTAATAACTTTTATATTCATATCTTTTATAAAATCCTTAAAAAAAAAAATCGCGAAAATAGTCTTTTTTCGTGGCTCCAAAGTGGACTGGCTCCTTAATACGTGTTAAATAAACCCTCTCAAAAGGAAATCTATTTCTTTTTCCATACTCCCAAAGTAAATTGTCAGTTAGGCTTCATTTCCGGCCGCTAGAGTTGTGTTATCTCTTAAGGAGTTTCGATACCAAAATCGAAATGCTTGTAAACGATTGAAATTCATATCACCGAGAGATTAATTTAGGATGCATTAACTGTCCAAATATTGATCAGTTTCACCACATAGTCTCGGAGATTTTGAAGGTTCAAGTTGAGTTTTGTTCGAGTATTATTAATTAACCAAGTGGAGAAACCGCTTAATTTTTTAACACGACATTCCTGACACTAATCGCAGTTTGTTCAGTTTTTTAAATTCAAATCGAAGCATTATTTTAACCCCTACATCCCTATAACTAGTTTACGAAGTGCCATGTGCCATGAAGTTTCAACTTGAACCTTCATCCATTTGGTAATACACGTGGCACTTCGTAAACACTAGTTAGAGGGCTGTAGGGGTTAAAATAATGCTTCGGTGTAAATTAAAAAAAACTGAACAAACTGCGATTAGGGTTAGGAATGTCGTGTTAAAAAATTAAGCGGTTTCTCCTCTTGGTTCACTAATAATACTCGAACAAATAATGCTCGAACAAATAATACTCGAACAAATAATACTCGAACAAATAATACTCGAACAAATAATACTCGAACAAATAATACTCGAACAAATAATATGCGAACAAATAATACTCGAACAAATAATACTCGAACAAATAATACTCAAACAAATAATACTCAAACAAGTAATACTCGAACAAATAATACTCGGGCAAATAATACTCGAACAAATAAACCGGTGCGATGGTCTAGTGGTTAGCGTGCTCGCCACTAAACCTGCGGACCGGGAGGTCCCGAGTTCGAAACCCAGCCGCGTACATTTCATCGTGAAATGTTTTTCTTCGGCATTTCACGGCGAAATAAGACTAGTTCCACGACTGGGGAGCGAACTTGATGACCGGCTGTATTGGTATAGGTTTTCCGCAGTTTCCCTATACCCATGACAGATATGTCATGGTGAATACAATACAGAGGGGGAAGTCGGCTGCGGCCGCAGGTGGGGGGGGGTGTGGAATTGGCGGTAGAGGCGGATTGGGGGCTCGTTAAAAGGGAAGGACCCTGTACGACTGGAACAAACCCAATAAAAATACTCGAACAAATAATACTCGAACAAATAATACTCGGACAAATAATACTCGAACAAATAATACTCGAATAAATAATACTCGAACAAATAATACTCGAACAAATAATACTCGAACAAATAATACTCGGGAAATAATACTCGAACGAATAATACTCGAACAAATAATACTCGGGCAAATAATACTCGAACAAATAATACTCGAACAAATAATACTCAAACAAATAATACTCGAACAAATAATACTCGAACAAATAATGCTCGAACAAATAATACTCGAAAAAATAATTCTCGAACAAATAATATTCGAACAAATAATATTTGAACAGATAATACTCGAACAAATAATACTCGAACAAATAATACTCGAACAAAACTGAACAAATAATACTCGAACAAATAATACTCGAACAAATAATACTCGAACAAATAATACTTGAACAAATAATACTTGAACAAATAATACTCGAACAAATAATACTTGAACAAATAATACTCGAACAAATAATACTCGAACAAATAATACTCGAACAAATAATACTTGAACAAATAATACTCGAACAAATAATACTCGAACAAATAATACTCGAACAAATAATACTCGAAAAAATAATATTCGAACAAAACTCAACAAATAATACTCGAACAAATAATACTCGAACAAAACTCAATTTGAACCCTCAATATCTCCGAAACTATGTGGTGAAACGGATTAATTTTTGGACAGTTATTGCATCCTAAATTAATCTCTCGGTGATATGAATTTCAATCGTCTACAAGCGTTTCGATTTTGGTGTCGAAACGCCCTAAATAAACCCTCTCAAAAAAAATCCTATTAATTTTTTCATACTTCCAAAATAAATTGTCAAAGTCAGGCTTCATTTTCTTCCGCTCG
This sequence comes from Ophion obscuratus, assembly GCA_964007375.1. NCBI lineage: Eukaryota > Metazoa > Arthropoda > Insecta > Hymenoptera > Ichneumonidae > Ophion > Ophion obscuratus. The sequence goes on from OZ023312.1 coordinate 79,758,935, forward strand.
AGTGGTGTTATCCCTGAACCGTAGAAAAAAAAATCACGAAAACCAGCTATTTTGCGAAAATTGCGATATTTTGATAGCACGAAAACACAAATAAATAATAAAACCCAAACGTATGGAAAAAAATTTCATTAACTTCACTCTAAATTCAAATATTTCCCTGTCATTGCTTGTCAAAAATGGTCGTTGAACATTTTTTCAACAGCATTCGATTTGCGATATAAAAAAATGGCCCGAATTGGCCCCACCATGTCGCAATATATTTTCGTAGCTACAATCACGCGCTAAATTCGAGGAGGAATTCAGCGCGTAATCATTCGTCTGTTTACATGTATTTACCCATCTCGAGCGATACGAGAAGACCGAGAGGTTTGAGATTTTTTCTAAGCTCGTCGCCAATCTGTCGTACGATCTCGCCTCTCGCCGGTGCCGGGAGCGATGCCCACTCCGGCCAAGCTCTCTGCGCCTCATTCACGGCACCGCTTGCCTCCTTCGGGGTCGATTCTCGCACTCTCGCTATCACTTTCCCCGTGGCCGGCGAAATCGACTCGGTCACCTGATAACGAAGCACAATATCTTCATTCGATCATTATGATTACAATCGGGTCACTGAAAACGCCAAAAATAGAAATTAAACGAGAATATGTATTTTCAATTCATTCAAATAAATTACGAGAAATTAAATAGAACTGTTGGATTTCGAAATTCACGAAAGACATTGACAGAATTGTGAAGTGGAAAAGTTTTTATTAAGGCCTTAGACCACAGTAACGGCTATAAAATCATGTGCGAATTTAACAATTTTTTTTGTATGAAAAAGTAATTCACTTATAAAATTAATTACACATCTATTAAGTATGAATATCAAGCTGTTAGAAAATATATATATTTTTTTTTTCGATGTACAAAATGGCCGACTACTCGAAACTTCGCGAAACAGCTTTTTTCCAATTGGCGTGACAAGTAACTTCAACAATTTTCACTCGATTTACTTCAAATTTAAAAATTATGTTCCTAATTGCATTTCGCAGAGAAGTACGGGCGGAATTTCTGATTAATCGAAAACTTTTCATTTTATGAGCCGTTTATGAGCAGCTATAACGAAATTTTTTACTGAAAATTCACTTTCTTAAGTTCAAATACCTACAACTTTTGAATAAAATAATATTTTTTAAATTCCGTACGTACTTCTCTAGGTTTTCTAATGTAGATTGACGAGAATTTTTGTTTTTTGTTCTAAGAAAAAAATTGTGGATGCTAAATGTCATGCCGCGGAGCGTCTAAAAAAGATAACAAGATAAAATATTAGTAGTCGGCTATTTTGAACATCGTAAAAAATATATATTTTTTCTAACAGCTTGATATTCATACTAAATAGATGTGTAGTTAATTTTATGAGTGACTCACTTTTTCATACGAAAAAAATGGTTAAACTCGCACACGATGTTATATCCGTTACTGTGGCCTAAGGCCTCAAGGGCATGGACACGGTCAACGTAACCTCACAAATTTTCCAACCCAATTTTCTCATAGATAGAAAAATAGCTAGAAGGATAGAAAAAAGCATTAGGCTTTCGAGAATTCCCTGACGCAGAGCTTGATGATTTTATTTAAATATTAACTAAATATTAACTAAATATTATTAATCTCTGAGAAATCGCTGTTCGAAAATTTCAGCTATCTCTCTCGCACTCATATGTCACGTGGTAGATCTTCTACTTCGCCTTAACACTGAGAGAATTCAGTTTGTTTGAATTCACGTGCCTTAACTTAAGGCCTTATATACGCGATTTCGCCGATTTTCAACGTTAAGTATATGTGAAGAAAGAAAATCAGAAATCTTAACAAATGGCGGAGATATAACATATTTCCGCGATTTACTTTTTTGAATGTTGTGAAAGTTCTAACTCTTGAACGAAGGTTCAGACCGCTTTGAAATTTTTACAACATATTCTTAGTATCATCAACTATCGTGTGAAGCACAGAAATAGAAAATTCCAATAAGACAAATACATTTTCTAAATAAAATACCGACAGAAAATTGGGTAAAAACATTTTAAGTTTCGAATTTTTATTATAATATTTTTAAAAAAACAATATTGTTGGTTCACACTAAAGATACATTTATTATGCAATTATAAATGTGTTCATTTTTTTCAGACACCCACATTGATGCCGAGAACTTTCACCATCAACGTGCGCGCAAAAAAAAATACATTGCTTTATTATGTTATATATCCGCCATTTGTTAATATTTCTGATTTTTTACATATACTTAACCATGTGCATAAATGATCTGTAAAAAAATGTCGTCAATAAATGCGTAATTTTTTTAACACCGTTTAGAAAACCCGAGTAAAAATGTATATACTTAGATACAATTATATAAAAATGATATACAATCATATATATTTATATGTAGGTTTATATATAATTGTATATAACTCTATACATTCGTATATATAATCCGATATAAATGTACTTCCATCAAATTTGATTTGATAAAATTATATATCGTTCTGTATATAATGATATATGGAGATACTATTTTGATACGGAGTTTATATCATTAGATACAATATCATATACAGTTATATATAATTCAATATAGTGTTGTATATAATTATATATATACGTGAAACTTTCATTTACGGTTTATATAATTAGATATAATATTATATACAGTTATATATAATTCAATATAGTGTTGTATATAATTGTATATGATTCTATAACTTCGTATATATAATCCGATATAAATGTATCCGAGTAAAAATGAATATATATAATCATATATAATTGTATATATTTGTATACAATTGTATATGATCAATTAATATACAATTATATATGTTTATATATAAACGTTTACGTTATATATGAACGTAACGTGTATAAAATGTTTATATATGTGTATACACATTTTATACACATATATAAAATGTGTATACACAAATTTTATATATTTGCGTATACGTTTATATACAAATATATAAAATTCTATCGGGCCAATTTTTGTATACAATTGTATATGATCAATTAATATAGAATTATATATATTCATTTTTACTCGGGAAGTACCTTCGAAAATCGGCAAAATCGCGTATATGAGGGGAGGGTAGGGGTTTGCACTTTTGAAAAATCGATTTTTTTTGTCTTTTCTTATAGTTAAACATTTCAAGAATATAATCCCAAAATTTCAAGTCAATCGGAGCAAAACTCTCGACGTTATTGACTATTTAGTCCCGCTCCTCTAACACTGTAGCTCCGACTTCTCGAAACTTCAAACGCGTTTATCTCGAAACCACTTTTTCAAAGTCCGTGTTCACTGCCATTTGAAAACTACATGACCGATTTATTTCAAACTTGGTCCCCACTTTCTACATATAAAATACCTCCCCCCAATGGTTAGTTTGAGATCTTTTTTACATTGAGGGAGTTTTCCATCCCCAAAATGGCGGAATTTTTCGTGAAAAATAGCACTTTTCACTTTACATGACCACCAAAAATTTAGAAATGAAAAAAAAATGATCAAGCCCGTCGGGCGGAGGATTTGATGATACTTGACTAAATTTCAATGGTACTCGAATTCAGATAATTTCTAGCTGAGATACAGTGAACACCGCAAATCGCGTTTTTCCAAAGGCGTTCTTGGAAAACTTTGTCACCGGCTTGTTTGTGGATATTTTCGCGTACAAATTTCACGGAATGTTCTCGAAATGACACCCAACAATGTACAAAAGGTTTCAACAAATTTACTCTATCCACGTAGATGAAAAAAATTCGCAAAAGTGTTTTTTTTCACGCTGAAACCCCTACCCTCCCGTTAAACATTTAAGGACGAAATTGGAATTTGAAAAATGTTACGACGAAAATTAAAAAATTTCGAACTTCGCAGTCAAGTTTATTCAATATTGTTTCGTTTTTTAAATTACGAATACTTACCTTTCCCGAGCCTCCCCATTTCCCGTCGTACAATCCTGGATTTTCCTCCGCGATTCCCAGCTGCGACAGAAACTGATATTTCGAGTCGTTCACGAGATTCCTGGTTGCTTGAAGATTCCCATTGCGGTAAACGCTCCTGAGTAGTTGTCGAGACATCGTGAAAGACGCTACAGATGTGCTACACAGTGACGAAAAAATGTGTCGCGGGGCACTCGTTGAACCGCAAACGCAGGGTAGACAGGCTAAGTCGAGTAGAAGACTGTAGCTTATCAGTTCTCGTCGCCTCCCACTCTATCTGTCTCCCGTAATCTCTCTCTCCCTTCTCGTATCCGTGTTTATATATTTCACGGATTTTATCAGTACGAAGAATTTATCAGTGCTCACCAACTCGAGATTCATCACGAACCGACCATACTCGATGAACGTTCTGTCACCCAGAGACCACGAAATTAATAAAACGCCTAAACGACGATATTAATCGTAATTCTATTAGGCGTACAACTTTGCGTCCGCCGTTTTTTTTTCCAAAATTTGAGGCTTCATTCATAAAAAGAGTTTACCTATTCATGATTCAAAGTACCGTCCGTCGCTAGCTACTACTTGTTCCCATCTTTTTGGCAATTGTCGGATACCATCACGAAAAAACGATGCGTCGTTTGAGGCGATCCGCGAATCGATCCATTTTTGGACTTCTTCGTAAGAGCGGAAATGCCGATCAGCCAGGCCGTGTGGCATCGATCGAAACAAATGGCAGTCGGAAGGAGCAACGTCTGGAGAGTACGGCGGGTGGGGTAAGACCTCCCATTTTAGCGTTTCCAAGTACGTCTTGACCGGTATTGAGACACGTGGCCGAGCATTGTCATGCTGGAGGATAACTTTGTCGCGTCTCTCTTGGTACTGTGGCCGTTTCTCCTTCGATGCTCGGCTCAAACGCATCAATTGCGTTCGATACCGAATTCCTCTCGCGTTTGGCACGAGTCTTCATCAAGTAACGCCTCCGGTTCGGAATCTTCGAAAATGTTCTCTCTTCCACCGCCATGCCGGTCCTCGACGTCAAAATCATCGCTCTTCGAGCGTTGAAATCACTCGCGACATGTTCTTTCACTGAGAGCAGACTCGCTGTAAGTACTTGAGAGCATTCGATGCGCCTCAGCCGCAGTTCTCTGCAAACGGAAGCAGAAAATCAAATTTGCCGCAAATTACGAGAATTTGACTCGATAACTGACGTCTCCGATCGAGAATAAATTTATGATGCAAAGGGGCCGTCCATAAATTACGTCATTTTAAAATAGGGGGGGGGGGGGTTCGTCTGCGGATGACGGTAAATGATGGATGAGGGGGGGGGGGGGGGGCGTTTCGAAATTGACATCATTCTTGTGATACCAGTTACTTCAAAATGTACAATAGTATATTCTACAACTAGAGTGGTTTCCCCGCATGAGTGATGAAAAATATTTTGCAAGTACCTAATGGTATTAATTATTGAACTCATTATTTATTTATTTATTACATAAGGTTTGTCTACATTATATTCGAGAACTTCAAATAACAGCGTACCTATGAAAATAGTTCGATCGAGCCAAAATGAATATGGGGAGGATACGGAGATATTAGCCGTGATCCAGGATTTGCAAGAATGGGTGAAAACTCCGTGGGAGCTATCCAAAGAAAACTAAAGAATAGGGAAGAATAATATTATTATATTAATGAAAATTGCCAAAGTACAAAATAATAAAAGATGATTCTATAACAAAATGTGGGAGCTATCCAAAGAAAACTAAAGAATAGGGAAGAATAATATTATTATATTAATAAACATTGCCAAAGTACAAAATAATAAAAGATGATTCTATAACAAAATGTTTTAATGTTACCCAATTTTTCTCAAATCCGTAAATGTTTTAATTTTGCCAAACTGGTAATGACGTCAATTTTGCGAGAGGGGGGGGGGTCATTAGGAAATGACGATAGGATGATTGTAGGGGGGGGGGGGTCGAAAATCAGCAAAAATCGATGACGTAATATATGGACGGCCCCAAACACAAATTCACTCATGTGGTGATGTCGCGTTGACAGATGTCCAAGCTTACTGTGGGACATTTTTTATCTGCCTACTTCGATCAGCGCTTACCGCTGCAGCCGTAGAGTTTTTATCGTATAAACTTCAAACGCGTTTTTCTCGAAACAACGTTTTTAAAATCTAGCTCCATCGTATCTCTAAAACTAATAAACCGATTCTCTTGAAATTTGAACCACATATTTTAAACATGATTCGCAACAAGATGACCCTCGATGGTTTTAAAATTTGTATTTTTACTCTTTTTTGCGAAAAACTGCGAAAAAACGCGTTTTTTTTTTACTTTTTTAGTTTTTTATCTGCCATTTTATTTTATTTTTCGATAAAACTTTATATCCGAGGGTCATTTTGTAGCCGGTGTAATACTGAATCTAATGGACTTTGATTTTTTTTGTTTCAGACAAGTCGTTGCCGAGTTGTGATGGAGCTACCTGGCCCACCTATTTTTGAGGTGTTACGTTAAACTATAGTTTTTGTACTTAAAAATGAATAAAAATGAATTAATTCTTTTTTTAAATGTATTTTAAGACTTTATCTATCAAGCCCAACAACTTTTATATTCGTATCTTTTGTAAAATCCTTTTATAGCACAGTGTGACCTAAACCCGCACTTTACGCACGCTTTTCCGTGACCTAAGTACCCCCTTTTTACACCGTACGAAAATCAATCGCCTAACTTCACAGATGCATAAAAAACGAAAGAAAATACTTTTAAACGTCATTTGAAGCTTGAACATTCATCACGAACAAATGACGAGACAGGAATGGATTAGCGATTCTCCTGAAAACACTTTCATGTTGTAGAAAAAATTACAGCGTAATCAAGGCGAAACGCTGACCCATAGTTTGTTGTACGGAAATTACGGCCCCAGCGGCAATCTAACATTCGATAAGTGCAATGTCACACGAACATGCACGACTGAAAATAAGTCGGTGCAAACCAACAAAAGCGGTTAAAAAAATCGTGACAGTTTGTTAAATTGGTGTTTTAATTGCATAAGTTGAAAAAATTAAAGTTATTCCCCTTGTTTCACCCTACTTTTGTATACATTATTTAACAAACGTACATGGATTATCGAAATTATTATTCTGGTGTGACAGTTTTTCAATTTTTCTTCTTCCGTGCTTGACTTGCGGTCACGGTCGTCTATACAGGTCTGGTCACTCCCGTATATTCCGTATACCCCAAAGCGTGCCTCTATCCGACGCCTCTCTTTGCGGTACTGGCCGCAAAAGCGTGGAGCGCTGCTATCTCGGAGGCATGTGCGACAGAGCGCGATGTATGCGCGTATGCGAATTGTCTTTCCCTTCACGTGGCTGTGATGAAAAATTAATACATCCTAAATAATTAGTCGAACACAAAAACTAAAAGCATAAACCGAGAATATGAGCGATGAGCCGTTAGTTAATGATACTCATCGTCTTAGACATGGATATGCCGATTGAACTATCGCTCAGTCCAATTACATGTTTTTTCGTTTACGGAAAAGAACATTCGAAATTTACTTGTAGCACGCATTCCTTTCATTAGTAGTAGTAGTAGTTGAAAAGTAGTAGAAGATATCAGTAGTCATCATTGGGAATTTTAAATAATGAGACGTGCTCCGGGTTATTTATGTATCCACTTCTACATCCCGGAATCATGCACCGCTTCCGCATCGCAATATATAGACACTTCATCTTTTGTTATTCCGTATTGAATAAAAACCGTGGCTACGATACACTCGAAATCACCCCGCCAAAACGAGGTTAGGCCACACGTACGTACGACCGTCACCACACAAGGTGCATGCCATGCCCCGTAAACGCGGTATAAACAAAAGTGCCTCCCCTTCACTAGCGCCGCGGTGGAATGCGCAAATAGAGGCGTCACTTAGAGTCACGCATTTTTTAACGGACTGCCCAGACCTGTAGATACGACCGTGCTTGCGGTTAACGTTGAGATTATATGATATTTTAACGCAAATTTAAAAATAATAATTTCATCCCTCGGAGGGGCTGCGCCCCCTCGACCCCACCCCCTTTCCCCCTCCCCGCGTCCGGGGCGGGATTATGTCACATGTGCTATAAAATAGTATACGATACTCGTGACTAAAGTTGTCTATTATGGGGTAAGGCCACTGTAAATTTTTTGAAAAATCGATTTTTTTATTGGCTTAAAAAATAGTTTAAACCCTCTAGTTTAAAAATAGTTTAAATCCTTTTAACTTCTTTTTAAAAAATTTTCCAATAAAAAACTATTCGCAAAACTTTAAACGCGTTTTTCTCGAAACATGGTTTTTCAAAATGGCACGCAGCATAACTCGAACAATTTTCATTTTTTTTACTTGAAATTTTAACCAGATGTGAACATTTACATTATCTTGAGAATGTCGATCGGAATTTTCAAGAACTTTATTTATTGATTTTTTATTAACAAAAAACTTGCCGTTTTTTTCGTCAAAAATCAATTTTTTTTTTCAAACGCACGCCAAATCCACAAAAATTGATACTTTTTAAAATCCGATCGACATTCTCTAGCTATAGCCCTCTAGATTAATGGTTTTTTTGTTTGTTCTAGATTCAAAAGTGCACCAGTGGTGCTGCGTGCCGCGGAGCCCTGGAAGCAAAACATGTCCCGGGAAGATAGCTGTGGAACCGCCATTTTGTTTTTTTTTACTGTAAAAAAATTTTATAATAAAGTTTAATGTATGCCCGATAACACCATTAAAAGTTTTTTTTTCAAATACCTTCAATTTCGGGAGCAAAAAATTAGTGAAAAAACCTTTTTTTTTGGGCCGTTACAGTGGCCTTACCCCTTAATGCACGGCGTTTAGCACTCTCGCTGCGCACGGGCGCTAACTTCACGCAGTGCAATAATAGACTACTTAAGTCACACGTATCGTAATATACTATTAAAAAATCGCGAAAATAGCCTTTTTTCGCGGCTCCAAAGTGGACTGACCCCTTAAGGAACATGACTTCGTCAAAACGAAAACTCGATATAACTTCCCTTGAGATTCGTTATATCGAGGTTCGACTGTACAACGCCTTGTATACTTTAACGCTTGTTACAAAGCGAAAAATAAACATGAACTATCGTATATATTCTATATTTTAACGCTTGTTACAAAGCGAAAAATAAACATGAACTATCGTATATATTCTATATTTTAACGCTTGTTACAAAGCGAAAAATAAACACGAACTATCGTATATATTCTCTATTTTAACGCTTGTTACAAAGCAAAAAATAAACACGAACTTCTCCATAATCTTTCATAACGCAGTAAAATTCTTTTTTTATTCTTTCCCATACAAATGGATTGTTCTTATTCTGTGCAGCTATAAAAAAAAAGTCTCGACGACTCTTCCCGATTGCGCTACGGGAGCTGCGGCGTACGTAAGAAAAATTATGTTTCAAGTTGACTATATATAAAAAAAAAACATCGTACGGAGAGATTTAGCGATTAAAAAAGAGCCGCTCCTTGTCAAGTATTTTATACAAGTATTATCTTGTACTTCACAAGCACGTCCTTTTTCTCATCGATATATATATATATACACATACGTCAATGTAAAAAAAGAGAGACGTAAGGCCTCGATCCGTTGGAGAATACTTGGCGATGAACATTTTCGCAGCACGACGTTCCATTTTGTTTCGTCGTCGCTTTTTCTTCTTTGAAATATCGCGGGCAGTGCGTTTCGAACGAGGACACGCGTGACATACTCGACGATGGAGGGCGGCGAGAAGCCCACGCCTTAGGCCACTCTAGAGGTCGAAAAAATAGGCTTTTTGGGGATTTTTTATTTCAGAAAAAACTACAAAATAAATCGAGATTACTAAAAAGAGTGTTTATCATACGTATCAGTGACTGTATAGAATAATTTTTTTGACGCCATTAATTTAAAAATGCAGTTTTGAGATAAACGCTGCACAGGCGCCATTTTGAAATTAATCGCTTCAAAGAAATTATTGTATACAGTCACTGATATCTATGATAAACACCCTTTTTCGTAATCGCGATTTATTTTGTAGTTTTTCTGAAAAAAAAATCCCCAAAAAGCCTATTTTTTCGACCTCTAGAGTGGCTAGCCCCTTAAGCGAATATTTCACTAATGCGATGGTCGATCGCGCGGTCACTGGGCGCCTTGTTGGAGAACAGTGGAGAATGGAAAGGATCCGATTGGCTCATGGCGAATCCGCGTTGCGTTTTCGTTATTGTTCCGGCTCATTGGACGCATCAGGGCCGGCACATTTGATAACAACGAAGATCGGAAACTAGACGAAGCACGGATCTCGTCAATGTCGGTTGATCCTGCGCCGAAAAATAAACGAGCAACCGTGAGCGAAGCGAGCGAGCTTTTTTCCAATATCAGTTTTGATAACGGATAAAGTTCCGAAAAGGACACACCGCCGATTAATTTGGAATTTTGTGCACCCGTGTATACTCGCTGATCACGAATGTCAGTGAAAATACCCGCAAATATCATTTTCAAGGTCAAAACTCACAAAAACCGATTTTTTTTTCAAGTTTTTATATTTTATTGTAATAAATGTCGATCTTAGAGAAAAATGTTTTCTACAAAAGTTGTAGCTTACAGAGAGTAAAAAAAGTATTTGTACACGTCGTCCTTGTTAAATTATCCTACGATAAAAAATAAAATGCTTTATGGAGTTTCTGTGTTCGATAGCTTATCCTAAATATACATTGTGTACATCTGTTCACACAAAAACTTGGGAAAACACGAACAAAGAAATAAAGCCAAATTAACAACAGTTTCGTGTGAGATGGACAAATATTTTTTTACCCACTGTATGAAAAGATTGATCTTTTATGTTTCATGCACATTTTGTCTAAATCCAATCGGTTTCGAGACGAATGGGATAATTCTCCAAAAAGTACATTCTCCTAAAATCCATTAGTTTCGATATAATGTACGTACGCACTTTACCGCGGGAAGGTTGCAGTTTGATCTTTAACACTATACACATACCGAAATAGAAACAACGCACAACACAATAAACAAACCCAAACAACACAAGAAACAAACCTAAACGACAAACGACACAAAAAACAAACCCAAACAACAAAACGCTCAACAAACAAACCAAAACAACACAAGGTACAAACCCAAACGACAAACAAATCCAAACAACAAACAAATTGAAACGACAAACAACACAACAAACAAATCCAAACACCAAACAAATTGAAACGACAAACAACACAAGGAACAAACCCAAACGACAAACAACGCAACAAACAAACCCGAACAACCAAAACATAACGACAAACAAATCCAAACAACATACAAATTGAAACGACAAACAACACAACAACCAAACCCAAACGAAATCAAAGAACACAAGAAACAAACCCAAACGACAAACAACACAGCAAACAAATCCGAACAACCAAAACAACACGACAAACAAACCCAAACAACATACAATACACCAAACAACACACAGCACAACAATCAAACCTACAAAAACTCCAACTCTCGCTGTAAAGTGCATAAGTAGATAATATCGAAACTAACGGAGTTTAGCAAAATGTACTTATTGGAGTATTATCCCATTTTCCTCGAAACAGAATGGTTTTAGACATAAAGTGTATAGAATATAAAAGATCCGTTTTTTGATAGGCTACAACTTTTGTGGGTAACATTTGTGAGTTTTGACCTTGAAAATCAAATTTGCGGGTATTCTCACTTTCATATTCGTAATCAGCGAGTCAAAATACACGGTTACACGAAATTCCAAATTAATCGGAGGTATGTCCTTTTCGGAACTACAGCCTAAAATATTTCATCCTCGTGAATGTCATCATTTACGATATAAATCGGCAATGAAATTTAAATATTCAACCAGGCCGCCATAACGCTCCTGTTGTCAGATATGTAGTCACGTGACGCCTGTGACGCCACATGCCAGTAAACAAGGTGAAGGACCTATATCGCCGCTGTGTTGTCGCGCAGCAAACCTTCGTCTCCATTCTTATTTAAGGGGTTAGACCACTCTAAAGTTTTCGAAAAATCAATTTTTTTAATGGTCCCCTAGGACCTCAAAAATGATATTCCAAAAGATTATGGCCGGGAAAAATCTCTAAGTACTCGGTTTTCGAATTTTAGTACAAGGCCGCCTGGTCCGCAGCGAGCTACTGAAAACTTCAAACGCGTTTATCTCAAAACTGCATTTTTTAAGTTGGCCGGAAATATAACTCAGACAATTTTCAACCGATTCACTTGGAATGTTGAATATATCTTGAAAAATCCATTGTCTATGGAAGTACGCAGGATTTTTTTTCTTCATATTGCATAGTAATTTGTTATTAACAATTATCTGACGATTTTTTAGGCAAATTTTTCACTTTCCAAAAATTTGGATCATATGGCCATATTGGATCCGCCATTTTTATTTTTCAATTTTAACCTCAGATTCGTAATGAGCGACCTCGAAAACCCCCGAAAACTACGTTTCATCCGATTTTGAGTAATTTTTGCATTTCGATCGGCCATATTGGATACGCCATTTTTTATTTTTCAATTTCAACCTCAGATTCGTAATGAGCGACCTCGAAAACCCTCGAACACAAAATTTCGTGATTTTCCAATTTTCTGTTCGAAAATCGAGAAATTTCACTCTGCGCTGGTACTTCAGAAATCTCGATTTTCGTAAAAATTGACGGATCTTCGATTTTGTCGAAATAAACGGGGTTGCAACCCAAATAAAGAATAAATGCAGCGATCTGAAAATTGGTGGAGTATTTCTACATACCCTTAACTCAAGAAAAAGCAAACGACTTTGGTGCCCCTGCATTTGTTATAATGTTATTACATGATAAACAAAAAAGTGTAAAAACAGGCATTTTACACACTTTTAAACAATAACTTTTATGATGTTGAAAAAAAAATTCAAAAAAATATCCAAAGTAAACAGTTTTGTAGGGGGGGTTTTAAGCTTTCCTACGATCTCAGGCTGGATTTTGTGCGATGGTTTGGACCAGAGTTATGACAGGTTAAAGTGGAAAAATGCATTTTTTCATTAAGCTGCGATAACTTGGCTAAAAAAAATCGCACAGAGGTTTGTAAAAAAGAAAATTGTAGGGGAAGGTAAAAGCATTTGAATGGTTGGAACAGATTTATGAAAAAAAAATCTGTTCCCGGTGTACCTTGTCAAACTTAAGCAAATTTTTTTATTTTATGTTTTGGTTTGTTTGGCAACAAATATCTTTATTAAAAATAGACGATAAATTTTTGTTGTATAATCAGATTATCAAAGTTAAAGGTTGACGCTACAAAATGCTTTTTTTAAATGTTTTTTCCGATCATTTTTCACTGAGTTACAGCCGTTTGAAAAAGGTCTATTTTTCGTAGAAAAAAAAGTGATCCTGTAATTTTTGCGCTTAGTGTATACAATCGAAAAAAAATCATTGGCTCATTATAATTCAAAAATTACAGGAGCTGTTTTTTTACATTAAAAAAACAAGGAAAAAAAAAACAAGGAAAAATTACAGGAAAAACGGAGACGTCATCGCAAAAACGCTGCACTGCCGCCATTTTGAAATTAATTGCTTCAAAAAAATTATTGTATACAGTCACTCATATGTATGATGAACACCCTTTTTGTAATCTCGATTTATTTTGTAGTTTTTTTGAAAAAAAAAAATCCCCAAAAAGCCTATTTTTTCGGCCTCTGGAGTGGCTTAAGGCCTTAAGAGTTGATAATTTGGTAACCATCACTACAAATAACTATGAATGAACAGAAAAAGCACGGACATACACGGAAATAAACTAGAAAATCGCTCATTACTCGTCACAGGACTCGTAATGACAATCTGTTTACTGGCATTGTGACGTCACTCGGGATCCAACCAACCCTGGAGCGTTTTCGTTCACGTGACCAAACGTTCAAATCTATCTAATTTAAAAATTGAAATGCACGAAAATGATGTATATTTTTTCGATAAAATGATAGAAAATGCTTCTTAAACACTATATTCTTTTGGGATGACAAGAGAATAAACCATATGTTTGATACAATAGCTTATTGAAATGAATAAGAATTACTCACCGTGGATTTGTCGAAATTTTCGAGCAGCATGACACGCTGAACGTCGTCGAGACCCTCGCAACCGGTTAAAAATTTCGGCAGGAAGTCATTGAAGAAAGACGCAATGTTGACAGTTGCGAGGCTGTGTATTGCTACGGCTATCTCGTCAGCCAGCAAATTGTGTGATCTGCAAACGACCACGTTCTCGTTTGTTACTCGTAAAAGCAATGATAAATAAATTGCAGATTACAATGGCAATTTGTGATTGCAGTATTTAAGGGCGGGGTAAAGTATTAAAATTTTTTTTTCATTTTTTTTAAATTTTTTAAATGAATGCATAATATATCAAGAATATTGTGTTAAAATTTCAAGTCGATCGGAGTAAAATTGACGAAGTTATGAGTATTTGAGCGTCTATTGCTCCATGCCGCTCTCTTCTCTTCTGCGTTTTTCAAACCGTTTTTCTGAGACTTGTCATATTTGAAGTCCGTGTGCACGATAACTCAAAATCTACTGGACCAATCGCTTTGAAATTTTGCACAGTACTTCTTCACATAATTTACCAGGTATTGTCGAGATCTTTTTTGTTTTTTTTTAAATAATTACTAATTTTTCAACAACAAATTAGCCGATTTTTTTAGCGAAAATCGGGTTTTTGGTTCCCAAGTGCTACGAAAAATCGAAAAATCGAAAAAAAAAATCCTTCCGTCATTACCTCGAGAAACATCTCCTTTAACGAATGCATTTTAATTTTTTTGTTTCAAATGATTCTGTTGCGAGTTATGGTGCACACCGCAAATCAACTTTTTTTCGAGGCGCCTCCGGGGTTTAATTTTCACTCGCTCAATTTTGAATATTTTGCAATGCAAATTTAGGAGAATGTTGTTCAAATGTTACTTTATTATATGTAAATTTTTCAATAAACGAACACTATTCGTTACGCCAAAAAAAATCTTAAAAACCTGCCTTTTTCTCGCCGAATTAACTTTACCCCGCCGTTAATCGAAGGTTTTTTCTCACCGGTAAATATTTTCCATTTTAGAAACAATTTAAGGCCTAAACTTTTATCAAAAATCGTTTTTTTTTGTTGAGAAGCTGCCATTTGGTTAAAAATTATTACTTTGCTTATTCCTTCGATCAATTACAAGATAATCCATTATACTAACGAAATATTTTTGGTTTTTTTATTTTAGATGATCCAGTCCAGAGATATCGGGCTCACCGCAAGACGCCTTTTTTAGAGGTTCTCCCGGAGATGAGCTATAGCAGCTTTCAAAATAATTATTTTTACAAATAAAATATGTTTAAATGCAGTTAAAAGTTACCATAATATGTGTACAATTTTTTACGTTAATAGATTTAATGGTCTTCTCAAGAAAAATTCTAGAAAAATCGGTATGTTTGGGCCTCTTGACCGTATATAACCCCTTAATATGAATTTGTCGTTGTAATTTGCAACTTGAATTTGTGATTGCGATTTTTGGACGCCATTTGTAAATGGGCTCTGAGCCGGTTGACGTACCGTTGAAAGAGAACGGTAAAGAGGGCCATCAGAAAACGTTCGAGAAGGTGACTCTTGAAAACGGAGCGCTGATACAATCTCCATCGCGAGTTCAATTGCTCGAGGGACTGAAGGCTCTGTCGAAATATATTGACGTCAGGCTGAAGGAGAGCCTGTCCGAAAGCCTCGAGTATGGCGACCAGTTCTTCCTTGTGCTCGACCGGCTCGTCGCGATCGGGATGCCCAAAGGTCCGCAGGACCGAGGCATTGTAAAAGTATTGCCAACGGTGCATCAAAATACTGAAATTTTCATTCGTTCGTGCAAGCGACGATGACGCAAAAGAACATTCGTAAATAAATCTACATATGAGGCATTGCACGTCACTTCAGCCAGTAAAAAAAATCCACAAATAATTTGGAAAATTCGAGTTACTTTATTGGAAAATATTCACCGTGTCGAAATTCTTTAAAAATTGCTGACGTTTTTTTCTCGTTTATTACCATTTTTTAACATTTTTCCATTCAAATGGCTGTATCTTTGGCAGGATTTGACGTATTTACATTCGTAAAAAACGAAAACGTGCGTCTTTTCATAGTCTTACAGAAAAAAATTAATTTAGATTTTATTGAGCAAGTCGAACGTCCGTTTCAGGACAAAATATGCAAAAAAAAATTTTCTCTCCAGGAAAGACACTCGTTATTTTATTTTTTTAAATTTTCCCGAACTGTGAATACGAAAAACGGATTTGTGGTATTTTTTATATTTTGGGAATCGTAAACACCGTGAAGTAACCGTTATTTTTATGTCTTTATTAAAATTCGATTGAAGAATGTGGAGCACTCCAAGGCTCCAATACATATGACATATATGTCATATGTACTTCAAAAACCTAGTAAACATACAGCGAGTGCTCCACACTCTTCAATCGAATATTAATAAAACGATTCAAAAAATAAAAATAGCTCTTCCTTCACGGTGTTCGGAGTCCCATAATATAAAAAATACCAAAAATCCGTTTTTCGTATTCACAATTCGAGGAAATTAAAAAAAATAAAATAACGAGTGTCTTTCTTTGAGAAAAAAAATATTTTTGCATATTTTGCCCTGAAACGGACGTTCGACTTGCTAAATAAAATCTTTAAAAATTTTTTCAGTCAAGGCTAGAGAAAGACGCACATTTTCGTTTTTTACGAATGTAAATACGTCGAATCCTGCCAAAGATACAGCCATTTGAATGGAAAAATATTTAAAAAATGGTAATCAGCGAGAAAAATCGTCAGAAATTTTTTTAAAATGTCGACACTCGGTGAAAATTTTTCAATAAAGTAACTCGATTTTTCAAAATTATTTGTGGATTTTTTTGACTGGCTGAAGTGTCATGGAATGCCTCGTATACGCTAAACGTAAATGTTTATGTGTCACTTTGATTCGACAGAATTTTGGCCTTTTTTTAACAGCTACATGTTCGTGAAAATTATGGCAAGAGAAAGGAGCATTCAATTAACGCGTAAAACTTCATTCTCACAAATCGCAATTGTAAAAAGACACCTTCTTTATGAAGCTATTGTTGGTTGAACGACAAAAAGCAGACACTGTAAAGTAGGACAAAACTGTATATTTCGGCTTGAAAGCCGATGTAGAATTCATATTTTGGAAGTCGATAACTCGGTGAAAAAAAAAAACTTCCAGAGCCTGCTAAGAAATGAATATGAAGCGGAATGTACACTCTTTAAAATCCGTGCACAAGTTATTTTAACTTCTTCGTTATATCGTTCAACGAATAACTTTATTTTTCTTTGAGGGGAATATTTCTTTCGATCGCGTTTTTGGACACGGAGGTTTAGGCTTTAAAATGCTTATTTTAAATTTTGCTTTTGCGATTACTTCTCACAGATATAGTTAAAAAAAAAGGACGACAGTTTTGCGAAACAAGTGATCCTTCGATTGTTGCGCTTAGTTTGCGTGTATATGTAATTATTATGTGTTTTGTAGAACTATTTATAATATTGGTATGAAAAATCGATCAGAGAAGATTATATACATACAGAAGGGTGGTACAAATTTGAGCATTATTTTTTATCCTTTTTCTCACCATCCGATTATCTTCTTCCAAAAAAGAAATTGTCGCAAAAGCTGCGAGCGGTCAAAAAATATTTAGAGGTCGCTCAAGCCTCCCAAAAATTCAAATTTTTCACTAAAGAATCCATTTTTTTCGTTCTCTTTTCTACCCATGAATGTTACGCGTTATAATTTTAAAATTAACCTCGCGAAAGCTCTAGACGGCCAATGAATATTTAATGGTCTCTTAAGGGGAGAGATGCAGTCAGAATTTTCAAAAAATCGTTTTTTTTTACATTTTCTTGAAATTTGTTTCGAAAATAGTTCCTGAAAATTGCAAGTCAATCCGATGAATAGTTTCCGGGATATCCCACAATTAATGAAGGGGCGTCGGGTCTCCATGGCAGGTACCAGCTGACAAACGCGCAAACGATAATACCCGGAAAGGCAGAATGCTTTGAAGACAACAACAAATTGATATTTTGGAAGCTTCCACATCGGCAGAAGCCCTATTGTATGGGCCACGAATTGATGATTCGATGTAAGTAATTTTTAAATTAGTATTTCTATATATAAATGAAATGTAAAATTGAACAACTCTTTCAGAAATTTTCCAAAATTTATTACTCAAAAACTATGAACTTTAGAAAATTTTTAGAAAGAATACTTTCGTTTTAAAATTGCCCAAAGTGTATTTAAAAAAATAATTCATCCCGAAAAACTTTAATTTTTCGAAAAATTGTTTTAACAATTGGCTATAAACAATTGAATGCTTGACTTTTCGGCAAGAATTGTGATATTCGGATTCAGCGGATCAAAATACATTGAAAAAAGTTTTGCTTCATCCATCGAGCTCAAAATTTTACGAACATACAGGGTGTCCCAAAACTCAACGATAATCTGAGACCGGATGAAAGGCCAAGTTATACCAGTTCTGGGAAAAATAAAAAATAAATCCATATCACTCAGTTCAACGATAATAGACCTTTAAAAAAAAAAGTTGAAATTCGACACCCTTGGTCGCATTTTCAAGTCCTGTGATCACCAATGTCACAATTTCGCTGTGATTTTTTTAATTTCGTGATCTTCATTAACGATGCTATTAATCGCAACTACAAATTAATGCAAAAAACATTGTTAATTTAATAAAATAAGTTAAGTTTTAGTGAGTCATGGTTCACAAAAAATATTGTTACTTAACTTTGACACTTCATTTTGAAAAAAAAATGTACTACACTACCCTTGGCAAGTTATTTCACAAGATGGCGCATTTAATCAAGATTTCAAAATGGTGCAACACTTGCCACTTTTCTTGCCATTAAAAATTTTATTTCTTATTTTTTTCAAATTGAGCTCATTTTGAACAACTCAACATTAGGAATTTTTGTTACTAAAATTTGTTATTTTTTGTTTCTGGTCTGAAATAAAATTATTATTTTTAGTAAAGAGGTAATTGAGTCAGTTAATAACCAATTTTTATTGTAAAAAACATATGTTTTTTACAATAAAAATTGATTAATAACCAATTTTTATTGTAATTGAGTCAGTTAATAACCAATTTTTATTGTAAAAAACATATGTTTTTTACAATAAAAATTGGTTATTAACTGACTCAATTACCTCTTTACTAAAAATAATAATTTTATTTCAGACCAGAAACAAAAAATAACAAATTTTAGTAACAAAAATTCCTAATGTTGAGTTGTTCAAAATGAGCTCAATTTGAAAAAAATAAGAAATAAAATTTTTAATGGCAAGAAAAGTGGCAAGTGTTGCACCATTTTGAAATCTTGATTAAATGCGCCATCTTTTGAAATAACTTGCCAAGGGTAGTGTAGTACATTTTTTTTTCAAAATGAAGTGTCAAAGTTAAGTAACAATATTTTTGTGAACCATGACTCACTAAAACTTAACTTATTTTATTAAATTAACAATGTTTTTTGCATTAATTTGTAGTTGCGATTAATAGCATCGTTAATGAAGATCACGAAATTAAAAAAATCACAGCGAAATTGTGACATTGGTGATCACAGGACTTGAAAATGCGACCAAGGGTGTCGAATTTCAACTTTTTTTTAAAATGTCTATTATCGCTGAACTGAGTGATATGAATTTTTTTTTATTTTTCCCAGAACTGGTATAACTTGGCCTTTCATCCGGTCTCAGATTATCGTTGAGTTTTGGGACACCCTGTATAATACCGTATCCACATCGAAAAACTTTAAACGCGTTTTTCTCGAAACTACGTTTTTCAAGGCGGTGACCACTATAATTAAAAAACCACTCGATGGATTTTAATGATATGTGGTGTGCTTCTTGATAGCATTAAAAACTAGTTCTTCATCGAAGGATCTTCATTTTTGTTGAAAATTTATATTTTTTTTTTTAATAAACGAGCGATTTTTTGGTCGAAAATCGAAAGTTATCTGTCGGAACCTGCCATTTTATTAATTTTTGAAAAAAAAGCTTCGATTAAGGACTAGATTTATTATTAAACTGATGATTTTTTTTTGGTTTTTTTTTATTTCAGATGATCCAGTAAAATTTTATTTTGGCCACCGCGAAGCACTGCATGCCGAAGGGGGTCCGACAAAGATGGCGATATTTTTATAAATAATCAATATTTTTCTTTGAAAATTTGTACAAGTCAAGGTGAAACATAACATAAAAAGTTTGTGTAACCACTTTTGTAAAACAAACTTAATTACTATAAAAGAAAAAAATTATTGAAAATGCTCGTTTTCCACGCCTCTGACTGCATCTCACTCCTTAGGAGCTTCGAAATTTCAAATTGTCACCAATTTTTTTAAACCTTCTCACTCATAAACTTGAGGCTTTGTAAAATGTTCAAAACAATCAATCCTTCTTATTTAGAAACGGATTTTTCAAATTTACCTCACACTTCTAACCCAAGAATGATAATCTTTATTCTTATAAAATAATTCTTCAAAGCTCTTGTCCGTAGACAAAATTATAGGTCGTTTTATTCGTGAAACTGAATTGGCAGCTGTTTTCCGCGCATCGTAATGCGTCCCACAGTTGGTCTCGTTAGTCAAACTGCGGACTAATCGCAGCTGTACTCTGTGACGAGCGACGCCGTAATACAATAATACATAATAATACATAATAACACACATCGTCTAATTGGTGTTTGTTACAAATTATTATAATAAATTATTCAGAAAATGTAACACTTCGCTGTTTATTTTGTTTTTATGCTATAAGGAATTATAGCGCGTGCGAGATTTATTTTTTGGCGAAAATTGTACATTTCGAAAACCTTGAGTGACCACTAAACGTTCATTGGCCGGCTAGAGCTATCAAAAAATTATAAAGCGTCAAATTCATGGGTGAGAAGTGGACGAAAAAAATTAACGACTTTTAAATGTAAATTTGAATTTTTGGGAGGCTTGACCGACATCTAAATATTTTTTTACCGCTCGCAGCTTCGGCGACACTTTTTTTTCTTTAAAAAAGAAAATTGGATGGTGAGAGAAAGGAAAAAAAATAGAGCTCAAATTTGTGCCATCCTATTATATATATACACACACACACACACGCACACACACACACGCACACGCACACGCACACGCGCGCGCACGCACACACACACACACACACACACACACACACACACACACACACACATATTAGGGTGGCCGTAATTTGGGATTCGGTAAAAAAAAATTAACATCTAGCAAAAAACTAATCAAGATATGAAAAAAAAACATTCTGTGTAAAATTTGGACGCGCTGGGATAAGGAAAACACGTGCCACTGAGCAGTTAAATTTTCAAAAATACATGCATTTTTTTAATGGCCGCCCTAAAATATTCATTAGTTTCATAATATTAATTAAAAAATCTGGAATTGGGTACATTGATTATACATATTAAGAGGTACAAAATATATTATTTACTGATTTTTTTCCATCAATTATGTACAGTCGTGAGTAGATTGAAAAATTAATAGAAAAATTTGAAAACGGACGTGGCGGTTTGGCCACATTATGGCGGGAAATCGAAGCAGTGAATTAATTATCGGAGCGGATTTTTTATGCAAATAATAATGTAATAATCGTGCATTGCTTCAAAATGATATTTTTTTTCTTGAGCCTACGAGAAGATTTTCCAACTGTAGTGGCGATAATACAAAATATAGTGCAGACAAATAGTTCGAAATTTGGTCGTGGCGCTTCGTCCGCTCATTTTTACCGACCGAGTTTGTTTGCCATTGTTGGACATAGAAAAAAAATATAACACGTGAAATCTTTACGTTTCTGCAAATTTATTTCGATTTTACGATGCGGTTCCAAACGGTATCAGGTTTTCCAGTCAGACTTTACTTTTCTGCTCGATGAAGACATTAATTTCTTTATTAGTCCCGAACCTATGGCGTTTTTTGAATTATTTAAAATTGATTGTACTTTTCTCGACACTAATGTATCTGTTGGGAACTCAAACGAGAGTTATCAAATGGGCGCGCAATTGATAAAAAAAGAGCCTGTAATGATATAGCGGAGCGGGGGATCAAACTTATCACCGATTATAACAATCGATTGACTTATGATGAAGATCAAATACAATTTGATCTTCAAGTTGTCGCCGAATATCAAAAAAAAAAATTCCGAACGTAAACAAATATACTCTGCTTCAATCATTTCATAGATGAACTGCTATTACTTATGTAATATTTCATGTAAAGGTGCGAATTTGCGGTACGGGATTGATGAAAAAAAAATCAGTAAATAATATATTTTGTAACTCTTAATATGTATAATCAATGTACCCAATTCCAGATTTTTAAATTAATATTATGAGACTAATAAATATTTTAGTGCAGCCATTAAAAAAATGCATGTATTTTTGAAAATTAAACTGCTCGGTGGGACGTGTTCTCCTTATCCGAGCGCGTCCAAATTTTACACAGATTTTTTTTTTTTCATATCTTGATTACTTTTTTTGCTAGACGCTAAATTTTTTTTACCGAAGCCAAAATAACAGCCACCTTAATATATATACACACACACCGGGGTTATATATATTCTGTTATAAATGGATAATCTCGAGATATGCTGGAATTTTAGTTTAGTATAAAAATCATTTTCTTTTCGTTTTAAAATAAAATTATTTTCGTTCGCCTGATCGCATACCTGTGAAAAAGCCTTAGAAGCACGAGTGTGGTGTCCGGATGCGATGACAAATCGTTTCCGATGGCTGGCCACACTTGTCCGAGGCAGAGTCCGGTAATGGAAGGCACGAAGGCTTTGAAAGCGCTGCTGGGTGCCGAAACAACGAGTATCAAAATTTCGAGTAGCTGATCGAGCGCCGGACCAGCAGTGATGTTTTCCCTCGTGTAGATGTGAAGCATTCCCTGTACCGCGTTCTGCGTGAATTCCGGGCCCAATTGTTGCTGCAGAACGAGGAAAGTTGCGTGTAGAAAGCTCATGAGAGTCTCGCACGTGGCCTGCGATCGTATCGTGTGCGGCAAAAGTTCGAGGATCCGATTGACCGTCGGTATGAGACAAACGTGCAACATTTTTTTGATCGTACTGGACGAGGAGCAACAATCCTCGAGCATCTGCTTGATCGGTAAAATCGACGAGGCCACCGTCGGCTCTGCCGGTATTGGCTGTCCTTGATGGCCCAGAGGTTCCGAGAGAGCGGCCACCATCGTACCTGCAGCGGAACGCGAGACGCAATTGATAGCTGTATCTCCCGTGAGCAACAATCATATACAGGGGAGACTGACGACACTTGTTACTTATAAGAGACTTGGTACACGACATTACAAAAATTCTATGAACATTGCGTTACTTTTACGCTGTGGCTCGCCGTCCGGATAACGGCTCAGTTCACGCAGTTTGTGCTGAACAACGCCCCAAACAATAAAACCCAAACAAACAAATCCAAACGAACAAACCCAAACAAAATGCCCAAACAAACACACCCCAACAGACAAATAGACCTATACAAACGAACCCAAACAAACTGAAACAAAACTTATACAAACAAACAAACCCAAACAAAATTATAAAGATTTTATTCGGACGAATACGTATAAATTATAGTTTGTTCGAGCAACCGAACCGAATAGTTTGTTCAGCAATTTTCAGCAAACAAACCCAATACAAACGAACCCAAACAAACTGAAACAAAACTTATACAAACAAACAAACCCAAACAAAATTATAAAGATTTTATTCGGACGAATACGTATAAATTATAGTTTGTTCAGCAAACCGAACCGAATAGTTTGTTCAGCAATTTAACACATCCTATTCGGATGAGTATATATATGTACAAACAAACCTATACGAACAATCCCATACAAGCACACCTAAACAAACAAACCCAAACAAACAACCGAAACAAACAAATCCAAACAAAATTATAAAGATTTTATTCAGACGAAAACGTGTACATTATTCGTCCGAATAGTTTGTTTAACAATTTAACACATTCTATTCGGACGATTACATATATGTTATTCGTCCGCATCCTAGCTGTTAAGAATCACAATAATGTGTATGTCTACTGGAAATACGGCGTGAAGTGAGCCGCTATCCGAACGAGACGAATAACATACGCTTATTTGTCTGATATCCGGACGGAAAGATACTCCGTTACTTTTAACTGACAACGCTAGGTGTCTATGGTACCCACAAACTTTCTAAAGCAGTGCCGTCTGTCAGACTTGACAACTTTGCAAATGGCGGACGGCTTGGTATTTCGTGCGGCAGATAAATATTTTTTGTAAGTTTTAATTTTGATTATACTGTTATGTGGAAAAGTTGTTCTAGTTGTTTAAGTCGTTAAGGCATTAGGCCACAGTAACGGGTTTAAAATCATGTGCGAATTTAACCATATTTTTCGTATGAAAAGGTGATTCACTCATGAAATTAATTACACATCTATTTAGTATGAATATCAAGCTGTTAGAAAATATATATACTTTTTGATGTACAAAATGGCCGACTACTCGAAACGTGTCGAAATAGCTATTTTCCAATTGGCACTCGATTTACTTCAAATTTAAAAGTTATGTTCCTAATTGCACTTCGCAGAGAAGTACGTACGGAATTTCTGATTAATCGAAAACTTTTCATTTTATGAGCAGTTTATGAGCAGTTATAACGAAATTTTTCACTGAAAATTCATTTCTTAAATTCAAATACCTAAAAATTTTGAATAAAACAATATTTTTTTAATTCCGTACGTACTTCTCTATGTATTCTAACGTAGATTGACGAGAATTTTTGTTTTTTGTTCTAGGTCAAAAATTGCGGATGCTAAATGTCACGCCGCGGAGCGCCTAAAAAAAGATTAAAAGAAGATATTAGGAGTCGGCCATTTTGTACATCGACTAAAAAAATATATATTCTAACAGCTTGATATTCATACTAAATAGATGTGTAATTAATTTTATGAGTGAATCACTTTTTCACACGAAAAAAATTGTTCACGTCGCACATGATTTTATACCCGTTACTGTGGGCTAAGGCCTTAAGACAAGTGATTATAGATGTAGTTTACAGTTTTGCACAGAAAAACACTTGGATTTAAATAGCTTTATTCTAAATATCACTTTTTTACCGCAACCTGGTTAGGGGACACTTGGTACACGTTCTTATGGGGGAGTTTATTTTTCTTTGAGGGATCAAGTGTCGCTTAGTTATTGTTATTCTCTTCTCTCAGAATTTCTCTCGGAAAACGTTTCGAGTGGCCTATTCAAGATGATGTTAGTGCAATCGCTAAATATCAAGTTGTGAAGAAGAGTTTCGGAACTCATTGAGAAAGATCAGAATTGAAAAGTAGAGAAGCAGAGATAAGTAACTTCGAGAAAGATCATTAAGGGGTAAGGCCACTGTAAATTTTTTGAAAAATCGATTTTTTTTTATTGGCTTAAAAAATAGTTTAAACCCTCTAGAATAAGAAAAAAAAGGTCCTGTGTAACTTCTTTTTTTAATTTTTTCCAATAAAAAACTATTCGCAAAACTTTAAACGCGTTTTTCTCGAAACATGGTTTTTCAAAATGGCACGCAGCATAACTCGAACAATTTTCATTTTTTTTACTTGAAATTTTAACCAGATGTGAACATTTACATTATCTTGAGAATGTCGATCGGAATTTTCAAGAACTTTATTTATTGATTTTTTATTAACAAAAAACTTGCCGTTTTTTTCGTCAAAAATCAATTTTTTTTTTCAAACGCACGCCAAACCCACAAAAATTGATACTTTTTAAAATCCGATCGACATTCTCTAGCTATAGCCCTCTAGATTAATGGTTTTTTTTTTGTTCTAGATTCAAAAGTGCACCAGTGGTGCTGCGTGCCGCGGAGCCCTGGAAGCAAAACATGTCCCGGGAAGATAGCTGTGGAACCGCCATTTTGTTTTTTTTTTACTGTAAAAAAATTTTATAATAAAGTTTAATGTATGCCCGATAACACCATTAAAAGTTTTTTTTCAAATACCTTCAATTTCGGGAGCAAAAAATTAGTGAAAAAACCTTTTTTTTTGGGCCGTTACAGTGGCCTTACCCCTTAATCTAAGATGAAAAGAAAATACTTGATTACCTTCACGATATAATGATACCTAAAAGACTTAAGATTGTTTAATAGGAACAGACGATTCGGTTCAATTTTACATAATAGTATGTTGAATTTATTAGATACTTATGTGTTTTGGACTAAGCAGATTTTGTTATAGATGCTACCTACCAATGTTGATTGCTTTGATATAAGTAAAACTAACTTGATGTTAATAAAAGGGCACCTTAACTAAAATAAAAAGAAAATACTTGACTAGATTTCAAATTGAAGGGAGCTGAAATAACCAGTAAGAGGTATGATTCGTCCATTTAGATTAAGAAAAAAGGCTGTAATTTGACTATGATGAAACTGTTGATAAAAGTCAGTTTAACCCTTCGTTGTCATTGTGGATCTAAACGACCCAGCGTCGCCAAGTTTTTTTGCCACTTTTTCTCTTTATGGCTTTCTTTGCATGTTGCCATCTGATTTTTTGTATAATCATTTTTGGCTCATATTATGCAATATTTAAAGTATGTTCATGAATTTTGTCATGGTCATCGGATGGATACGCTTGTCACACTGGGTCAATTAGACCCAGTGTGTCACGCTGGATCAATTTGGCCCAGTGTGACATTGCTGATCCTGAACATGTAGGCAATGGTATCATGTGTCCCCTATATATGGGAGATATGCTCCTCCGGATCAAGCCATCCATACGGGGGAATCAAGTCACCCATATATATGGGAGACGTGATACCCTTTTCTCCCTTTAGTTTTGGTGGGATATTTACAACATTTATAAACTAACCTAAGTCGTTATTATACTGATTATTCCCAATGAAACTCCACGTATTTCGGTGCCGAGTCATTTGGAATATTATATTAAGGGAATTTGGGGCAAAAAGCAAAAGAGGGGATCAAGTGTCCCCAGTCACACTTTTTTAAAGCATTTTTATTCGATTTTTTTTTCCTAGGACACGCAGAACAATAATTGATTCTTGAATTATTTTATTATTTATACGAGAAAAAAAAAGCACGTACCCATTAGCCTTTGCCGAGCAGCCGCGTCACCCACGGCCAGGATTATGCCGTTCACCAAGGCTCTTCTGAGCACCTTCACCGTGTCGGGCTTCAGATATGGATAATTCGATACGCACAAGAGATCTCTGAACGCCGCTTGATCCCAAAGATTCGGGCGTAGAATCGCGGTGATGCTTTGCAGCAGATGAGCCGCCGAGTGCACGAGATTCGCGGGTGGTGGCGACTCGCAACCCCTCGTGTAAGTCAATGCCCAAATGCAGCACTGTATGCAACGTTCGTAGAGATTCTCTTTCATTTTTTCCGGCCTCTTCGCGATCCAGTGACACCAAGCTTGCAGCGAGGCCAAAAGCTGCGAGTGCCTGCATCAACCGAGCGAAACGAATTCATTCACCGTGCAGGAGGCCGTGATTTATAAATCGTAAAAACGCGGCGTTCGTGAATAAACGATAATGGCCATTGGAAATATCGAAAACATACACTTCGACAAGATCGAGGACTATAGCGGCCGGCTGTAGGGCGGCTCGATGCAACTGATTGTCCCTCGCGAATCCACAAGCATCCAGTGTTTGAAGCACCAAGTCGCCGCCAAGGGAATGATTCGCGTCCTCTTCGTCACCTTTAGATTTTTTTCGATTGCACAATATTAGCGAAGCGGCGAAAAAGGGGGGGTCGCGTTTTTTTTCAACGCGGTAATAGCAAAAAAATTGACATTGAAAAAATAAACATTCAGAGTTTACGTTTGTTCTTTACTAAATGTTCGATACAACGTTAAGTACGTAGATTTGGGAAGTCGTCACAATTATTTGATAATCAAATCTATACATATAAAAGAGCATGTCCTGGCTGATTTATCAACGCCGAGCCAAAATCGCTAACGCTAATTATATGAAATTTGGACAGTAGGTTGCTTTTGTGACGTGAGGACCCACTAAGAAGGGGTTTTTCGAAATTCAACCCTTAAGGAGCGAAAAGGAGTAGCATTTGTATGGAAATAAAAAAATCTGGTCGCATTGACTTGAAATTTGGTATTCGTGATTCTTGATACAATTAATGAAACACGTATCTCAGCGTTTTTAGAAATGCAACCCCTAAAGGGCGGAAGAGGGTGGCAAAGTTTGTACGTAAAATAAAAATCTGGTAAGATTTGCTTCAAAGTTAGTATTAAAGCTCTCCAATACCATTAATAAAGCACGTATTTTAGCGATTTTCGGAATTCAACCCCTAAACGAAAGGAGGTAGCAAAGTTTGTATGGATTTTTTTTATCTGGCCGGATTTACTTGAAACTTGGGATTCGTACTGCTTGACACAATTGATGAAACACGTATTTCAGCGTTTTCAGAAATTCAACCCCTAAGGGGAAAAAGAGGGTGACAAAGTTTATATGTTAAAAAAAAAATCGGGTTCCATTTACTTGAAACTTAGTATTAAAGCTCTTAAGCACAATTAATGAAACGCGTATTTTAACGTTTTTACAAATTCAACCCCTAAACAAAAGGGGGTGGTAAAGTTTGTATGGAAATTTAAAAAATCGGGGCGAATTTATTTGACATTTAGTATTCGTGCTTCTTGACACAATTGATGACACACGTATTTCAGCGTTTTTCGAAATTTAACCCCTAAGGGGAAAAAGAGGGTGGCAAAGTTTGTATGTGAAATAAAAAAATCTGATAAGATTTACTTGAAACTTAGTATTAAAGCTCTTCAACACAATTAATGAAACACGTATATCAGCGTTTTTAGAAATTCAACCCCTAAGGGGAAAAAAGGGGTGGCAAAGTTTGCATGTAAAATAAAAAAATCTGGTAAGATTTACTTGAAATTTAGTATTAAAGCTCTTCAACACAATTAATGAAACAGGTATTTCAGCGTTTTTAGAAATTCAACCCCTACACGAAAGGGGGTGGCAAAATTTGTATGGACATTTAAAACATTTGGCCGGATTTACTTTAAACTTGGGATTCGTACTGCTTGACACAATTAATGAAACACGTATTTTAGCGTTTCCAGAAATTCAACCCTCAAGGGGAAAAGCGGGTGGCAAAGTTTGTATGTAGAACAAAAAAATCTATAACGATTTACTTGAAACTTAGTATTAAAGCTCTTCAACAGAATTAATGAAACACGTATTTTAGCGTTTTTAGAAATTCAACCCGTAAACGGAACGGGGTGGCAAAGTTTGTATGGAAATTTAAAAAATTTGGCCGGATTTATTTTAAACTTGGGATTCGTGCTGCTTGACACAATTAATGAAACACGTATTTCAGTGTTTCCAGGAATTCAACCCTTAAGGGAAAAAAGAGGGTGGCAAATATTGTGTGTAAAAAAAAAATTTGTTTAGATTTACTTGAAACTTAGTATTAAAGCTCTTCAACAGAATTAATGAAGCACGTATTTGAGCGATTTTAGAAATTCAACCCGTAAACGGAATGGGGTGGCAAAGTTTGTATGGAAATTGAAAAAATCTAGCTGGATTCACTCCAAACTTGGGATTCGCGCTTCTTGACACAATTAATGAAACACGTATTTCAGCGTTCTTAGAAATTCAACCCCTAAGGGGAGAAAGAAGGTGGCAAAGTTTGTATGTAAAATAAAAAAATCTGGTCCGATTTACTGGAAACTTAGTGTTAAAGCTCTTTAACACAATTAATGAAACACGTATTCCAGCGTTTTTTTAAATTCAACCCCTAAAGGGAGAAAGGGTGTGGCAAAGTTTGTATGTAAAATAAAATGAAAAATCTGGTCCCATTTACTTGAAACTTACAAGGAACATCCCTCAGGTGTCCGCCTCCGATTTTGTTGAAACTCATATATGTGATAGAACATCGAAAACTTTGAGACACGTATTTTTTTATCGGCGGAAAAACGGATTTAAGGGGGGAAACCGCCCCTCAAAGAAAGGCGTGTCGAGGGGAGATTTTGCAGTTTCACCCAGAAGCAATCCACCGATTTGAATGAAACAAAAACGAAAATTCTTCTAATGAAAAGCGATGAAAAATCCACTATGAAGATGTTAAGAAAAACTTAAATTAGGGGGTAAACCACCCCTCAATTTGCCTTTTTTCACCCCACACTTAAGGGGGTTATATGCAAATTAATAAAACAGGTACCATTTTGAAGGGCAATTAAAATTAAACTTGACGGGTTTTTGCGTTTTGGCGGCATAGCAAATTTAAGGGGGTAAACCACCCCGAACATAAATTTATTTATCATGGTCGTTTTTCCTGTGTTTAAAGTATATCCGCTGATTTTAAATATTTCTATACGGTACAATTTAATGTTTTACCATATGTCAAAATTATTACATTCGTCTTAAGGGGTAACTACCCCTCTGACGAGAAACATCATTGAAGTATCCGCTTTCGATTTCGTTGAAACTCATATATGTGGTAAAGCATTGCAAACTATTGAACATGTTTTTTTTTGTATCGGCAGAAAAACGGTGTTAGGGGATGAAACCACCCCTCAAAGTTTCTCCCACAAGCAGTCCACCGATCTGAATGAAACAAAATCGAAAATTCTTCTAATATTAAGCGATGAAAAATCCACTACAAGAGTGTTGATTAGAAATATAATTAAGGGGTAAACGACCCCTCCATTTGCCGTTTTTCAGCCCAAGCTTAAAAGGGTTGTATGAAAATTAATAAAACATGTATCATTTTGACGGGGAATCAAAATTCAAGTTGACGCGTTTTTGCGTTTCAACGGGACAGCAAATTTAAGGGGGTAAACCACCCCTAATATATATTTGTTCATCACCGTCGTGTTTTCTGTGTTTAACATGTATCCGCGGATTCAAAATATTCTCCCGCGTTTTTAAATTATTACGTTTTTAAATTTTTACATTTTCAGGGTAAACTACCCCCTCTAATTGCTTTTCGTTTAAAGTTTCGCGAAAGGTTTCACGAATTTCGTTAAAACTGTTTTCATTCCATCGGTAATATCAATTTTATGTTTGTGTGTGCAGGTATATTCGTTTTGAGCTTTAGGAGCGGTACTTTGGGAGTGGGGACGTGGGGCTACCCCTTACTCATAAGACTGATATTTTCGTGTCGAAACGCTTCCGATTTTAATATGCACGTCCATTAAGCATTTTCATAGGAATAAACATACACTTCTACTATATCATTAATTATAATAATTTTCAGAATAAGTTATAAGGCTCACTTCGTATATTTCGGAACGATGATGCGCCTGGATCAAGCGACAATTTAGCCAGCGACGTAGTTTTTTGGAGGCATGTATATTTTTATTATTTTACCGTTTATTTAATTAAACATATTAATGAAACTGAGGGTTTTATAGTAGGTTAACGAACATGTTTTAAATATATTTTGACATATTTTATTTGGTAATCATTTCAGCTGATTTAATTAATAGTACTTGTGAAAAGTATTGCAGTCATATGCCGTCAAATCATTTTCTTGTGATATATACTTTTTTTTTCTAGTCTATCAACTATCAACCATCAACAATCATGGCTCATAATTCCTGCAATAATGATAATCGTCAAAAAAATGCTTTAAGCACAACGATTTTTTGCACGGTGCACATCTGATAATCGCCAAATTATTGCAACCGGGTATTTCACAATGTGTGTTCGATTCACCAAAACCAAAGGTAACAGGATTTTCAAAATCTTCTGATTTTTTTAATGAATGGAAATGAACAAATTTATGTTAGGGGTGGTTTACCCCCTTAAATTTGCTGTCCCGCTGAAACACAACAACGCGTCAACTTGAATTCTCATTCCCTTTCAGAATGATACCTGTTTTGTTCATTTTCATACAACCCCCTTAAGCGTGGGGTGAAAAACGGCAAATGGAGGGGTGGTTTACCCCTTAATTATATTTCTAATCAACACTCTTGTAGTGGATTTTTCATCGCTTAATATTAGAAGAATTTTCGATTTTGTTTCATTCAGATCGGTGGACTGCTTGTGGGAGAAACTTTGAGGGGTGGTTTCATCCCCTAACACCGTTTTTCTGCCGCTACAAAAAAAAACATGTTCAATAATTTGCAATGCTTTACCACATATATGAGTTTCAACGAAATCGAAAGCGGATACTTCAATGATGTTTCTCGTCAGAGGGGTAGTTACCCCTTAAGACGAATGTAATAATTTTTACATGTGGTAAAACATTAAATTGTAGCTTATAGAAATATTTGAAATCAGCGGATATACTTTAAACGCAGAAAAAACGACCATGATAAATAAATTTATGTTAGGGGTGGTTTACCCCCTTAAATTTACTATGCCGCCAAAACGCCGTCAACTTTAATTTTAATTGCCCTTCAAAATGATACCGGTTTTATTAATTTGCATACAACCCTCTTAAGTGTGGGGGCAAAAGAGGCAAAATGAGGGGTGGTTTACCCCCTAAATAAATTTTTTCTTAACATTTTCATAGTACATTTTTCATCGCTTTTCATTCGAAGAATTTTCGTTTTTGTTTCATTCAGATCGGTGGATTGCTTCTGGATGAAACTGCAAAATCATCCCTCGACACGCCTTTCTTTGAGGGGCGGTTTCCCCCCTTAAATCGGTTTTTCCACCGATAAAAAAAAAATACGTGTCTCAAAGTTTTCGATGCTCTATCACATATATGAGTTTCAACAAAATCGGAGGCGGACACCTGAGGGATGTTCCTTGTTAGTATCAATGCTCTTCATCGCAATTCTACTTGTTCCTTGATGAAACATTTTAGGAGCACATTTCATTAAGAAGTATTAGACACAAGTATGAGCCAGCAAAGCCGCAGGAGGAAAGCTACTCACCTATAAAGAGCGTATAGAGCCTGGCGAGTGCTTGGGTTGTGGAGGCAAGATCCCGCAGATGAGCGTGAACTTTCGAGGCCTCGCTGTCACTGAGCAATATGACTTGTCCCTTGGCGACCGCGGCACCCACCTCGCCGTATATCGTCAAGTCTTCGCGCCAAGAACGATAGAGTAACGTGAATATTCGAATTGGCGCTATATCCGCGATTTTTGCCAGGCACTCGATGTTACAGCGCAAAAAGTGTTGCCACTCGGTCTCTTCCTGCAAACACACGCAACGTCCACTGTAAATTGAATTTCATTTTATCATCGCGATATCGAAGATTGAGGGTGTTTCCTTTTTGTTTTTGTTTTCGTACGTTTTCGTCGAGTATCTCGGTGTCCAGATTCTTGAGCGTACGAGGATCGAGCTTGAAGCTCATCTTCTGAAAGACACGCTCGCCGAGGGCGAGTGCTACCTCGCCGTAACGCGACTGCGTGCTCTCCAACAAAATCGTCCATACTTCGAGGCAACGAAGATAAGCGGCGATCGTCGAGCATTGCTGAAAAGTATGATGATAGAGAACCTCGAGTAATGTGTTGACGGGAAATTTCGTACATGATTCCACTCTCTTGAGATGATTCGTTACGAATAATTGTAAAAATTCCGTCGTTTTCTCCATATAGCT
This sequence comes from Ophion obscuratus, assembly GCA_964007375.1. Taxonomy (NCBI): domain Eukaryota; kingdom Metazoa; phylum Arthropoda; class Insecta; order Hymenoptera; family Ichneumonidae; genus Ophion; species Ophion obscuratus. The sequence continues at coordinate 79,792,569 of OZ023312.1, forward strand.
GAAATTACACGAGAACATTTCTTTTATTGAGGTCCCCGAGATCGCGATCCCCGGCTTGAGGGACGAACGTATTTTATTACAAGCTTTTATTTAACTCGACTTCCTGTGAGATGTAAAACGGAAAATCGATATTTCACCCACTTCCCGACTACTCAGAGCTCTCAAATTTTGCAAACATGCATCTAAAAGGTGACAATGCATGAGTCAACTTAAAAAAATAAGTTAAAATATACATCAAATTTCCAACTTTTCATGTAAAATTTGTGATGTCTAATAATCCATATAAAATCACACTAACACATACAAACAAATTCGTAGCCGACTGTGTTTGTATGTGAAAAGTTTATATGCAGAAATTAGTCGTAAGTTCAATCCTGACAGTCTTTGTTATTTTTTACCAGCATTCTACAAGGTGTACCGGAAAGTTTTTACCGGTTTTTCTGACAGATGCCGCTAGCCGTCAGTATGGAATAAAATAATTTGGCATATATGTCATTTTATTCTACTGTCATTAGCCTTCAAAAACTACTCATTTTTATTCTGACTAAATAATAGTGTCATAGTGTTGTAGCTCTGTGAATATGTCGAATTTCGTACCTGACAAAGAGCATTTGCGGCATGCATTGCTTTTCTTATTTCATCAAAAGAAAAAGGCCATTGAAAATCATCGTTTGCTGGTAGAAACTTACGGAGAGCATGCTCCAAGCGTAAAAACGTGTGAGACGTGGTTTCGAAAATTTAAAAGTGGGGATTTTGATTTAACAGACAGTGGACGTTCGGATAGACCAAAAAAATTTGTGGACGCGGAATTGCAGGAGTTATTGGACGAAGACCCAACCCAAACTCAAAAACAATTGGCAGAACGGTTAAATGTGGCATAAGAAACGATTAGCGACCGCTTACGAGCAATGGGAAAGATTTTAAAGCTAGGAAGATGGGTGCCACATGAACTGAATGATAGGCAAATGGAAAATCGAAAAACCATTGGTGAAATGCTGCTTCAACGGTACGAAAGAAAGTCATTTTTGCATCGGATTGTGACGGGTGATGAAAAATGGATTTTTTTCGAAAATCCAAAACGTAAAAAATCGTGGTTATCGCCTGGCCAACCTGGCCCATCAACTCCAAGGCCGGATCGCTTCGAAAAGAAGACAATGCTCTGTGTTTGGTGGGACCAGGGTGGTGTGGTGTATTACGAACTTCTAAAACCTGGTGAAACAGTAAATACTGATCGCTACAAACGACAAATAATCAATTTGAATTATGCATTGATTAAAAAACGTCCGGAATGGGCCCGAAGACACGGTAAAGTGATTTTGTTGCATGATAATGCACCATCACACACAGCAAAACCGGTGAAAGACGTATTAAAATCGCTTGGATGGGACGTATTATCACACCCGCCGTACTCTCCGGACCTGTCTCCGTCCGATTATCACCTTTTCGCATCAATGGGGCACGCACTGGCTGAGCAGCACTTTGCAAATTTCGAAGAAGTCGAATAATGGGTCTCTGAATGGTTCCGCTCAAAGGACAAGCAGTTCTTTTGGGATGGCATTCATCATTTGCCAGAAAGATGGACAAAGTGTGTACAATCGAATGGCCAATACTTTGAATAAATACCATTTTTAATTTTTTTTTTAAATTATGTGTCTTTTCATTTAAAAATCCGGTAAAAACTTTCCGGTACACCTGGTATGTCCCTAACGTACAAACTCGTAAACTAGTAAACTACTAGTAACAACTCACTGGTAAAATCAATTAAATACTAAAAAGTATAAAATAATTTATATGCAAAATAAATATTTTTTAAAATCAAGCTTTTATTTCATGTACTAAAAAGTAGAAGATAATTTCTTTTGCCAAGTCACCTATATGTGACTGTAAATGAAAGTTTGGGGCGCTCAAAATTTAGACGTATCATCTTTATATTTACATAAATTCGTTAACATATCAACTGTATTTAATTTATTGTAAAACAACCGTCGATTTCTTAAGCTAATCCTATCGCTTCACACTAGTCATACCGCTGACCATACTTGAGACTTGTACAATTTATATTTTTAACATGTGCAAAAAAAGTCATTTGTAAAAACTAAAATTTTCCATGTGTAAACTGTTTAAGGGGTAAGGCCACTGCAGAATTAAAAAAAAAACAATTTTTTTCTTCTTAAAAGCCCTTAATATCTTTAAAATGACACACTCAAAGGATTAAGGCGGGAAAAATGCTAAATACTTCTATTTTGAATGTTGGCGCAGTCCCTCTCAGTCCAATGCAATCCGTACCGAAAACTTTAAACGCGTTTTTCTCGAAACTACATTTTTCAAGTCGGCCGGACGCATAACTCGAACAAATCTTGACCGATTGACTTGAAATTTTAACTGTACATTCACAATTACATTCTGCATAGAAGTACGTAGGATTTTCTCGATATATTACATAGTTTTTTTCTTTATAAACAATTTTCGGCCGATGTTTTTTTGAGAATTTTGAACTTTTATTTAAGGCAGGATTCTACTTTGAAACTTTGAAACTTTGAAATTGGATGAAAACACCCACCTGGAACACGTCGAAGGCATATTATATGGCCCAGGCATCGCTGATTGAGGGTAAGATAATTTTTTCTACGATTTATCACTCACCAAAACTTTAAACGCGTTTTTCTCGAAACGACATTTTCAAGTACCTTGGTCGTGATAACTCAAAAAGTACTGAACCGATCCTTATGAAATTTGGAACACATATTCTATATGTGTGTACCAACCGACCTAACTACAATCAACTTAAAATTTTGATTAGAACTATTTTTTTATTGCAAAAAAAGACAAAAAAAACGCATTTTTTTCGTATTTTAGCCGCCATTTTGTTAATTTTGCACGTATATAAAATATTCTAGTTAGGTCGGTTCCTGAAGACATACTGAACATGAAACTATTTGATTTTTTTGTTTCAGACCATCCGTCGGGAAGATTTCACGACCACGGCAACGGTACCTGCTTTTCGAGGCGTTGGCTTTAAACATATTTTACGTGTACAAAAAATGAATAAAATACATTAAAATTTTTTTTTTATGTCCTTAAAGAGTGTATTTATTGAACAGTTTAAACCCCATATCGATATCTTTAATAGTATTCTCAGAAAAAATTCACGAAAATAGCGTTTTTTTCATGGTTTCAAAGTAGAATCCTGCCTTAAAGAAAGCGCTGTTTTTGCCAAAATCAATATAACAGAAAAATCCTACGTACTTCTGTAGCTATTCACATGTATAATGGAAAAATAAATTTCATTCACTATAAATAAAAAACTGCAGGTGCCGTTGGTCCGGCCGCTTGCCTATGAAAAAAGGCTCCGTCGAAGAAAAGCTGTGCAGCCACCATTTTGTTTTATATTACTATGAAAAAAATACTTTATACAGTTTATGACATGCACAATAAAGGACCTTGTTCAGAATTTTTATTTATTCCTTTGGTCCGCTATAAAAAATTCCCAAAGTATACTTATTTTTTTCCCCGCTACAGTGGCCTTACCCCTTAATGAATGTTCACATTTAATTTTAAAAAATGCAAAAATAGTTATTCCAACGATTCGCGCAGTATTTCTGGGTTTGATATTTGGCAACATTGGTTCTATCTCCGTCTCTTTTTACTCAACCACGCGAGTTTAATCTCCATACTTTTCAACGTCGATCTGTCGAAACAATGCCAGGTGCGGGAAATATAAAGCATTGTATTCAGGCGACGACTGGTAAAAAGCATGAAAAATTTGTGGCGGCGAAATATGTCGGTTAAAAATGAAATATGTGCGGAAATTCGAATGAGTGAGATGAGGTTAGGACTACAGTCAGCAGTTGCCTTGCTGTCACGTCTCTTTATCGTAGCAAGTGATAATAAATCCAATACCGGAAGTTGAAATTAAACTTGATATTACATAAAAATTAGGTCAATAAGCGCAATTTCTTCTAAGATCATTGGATCACTACAAGTGTCAAGTATGTAAATCTGATTATTTTTAAAAATCCGACAGATTCCCACTATTATATACACTTTATAGTGACCGGAAATTGGGTTTTTGTATGTTGTCTCAGAATTCTTTGACAAAAATACGCAATTTGAATATTTTTTTTTCTCTGTAATGAGGTCGATAACCGACCCTGAAATTTTGCAGAGACGATAATTAATATATTTAGTGAAACTCAAAAAAAAATTATGAAAATCTGCGCTGAAATTCGCAGACGATATTGTCCTGGTGGCAGATGAAGAAGAAGGTCTCAGGTCTATGTTGCAATCATTAGAAAAGTACGTGGAAAGGAATAGATTAACAGTCAACATAAAAAAAAAACGAAAATAATAAGATTCAAAAGAGGGGGCAGGAATAAGGAAAACCAGAAGTGGAAGTACAGAAATGAAACATTAGAAGTAGTCAAAGAGTATAAGTATCTGGGAGTAGTGTTCTCGACCGGAAATACCTTCGAAAAGCATTTGAACACCCTAACAGGAAAAGTGAAAAGAGCTACCAACGCGACCTGGGGGACATTTAAAAGAGCCGGAATAAATAGCCTAAAAAGAAGATTGTACTTGATGGACGCTATAGTCAACAGTGGCTTGTTATACGGAAGTGAGGTGTGGGGGTGGAAGAGACATGCGGTAGTAGAGAGATTACAAGGAGGATACATCAAGATGGCAATGGGCTTAAATAAAAACACGCCAAGTTATATTTGGCGGATGGAATCCGGTCGCAGAAGCGTAACGACGGAAAAGTGGAGGAGACCAGCAGACTATATGATTCAAATAATGAAAATGGGAGAGGAAAGGTGGCCAAAAAAGTGTCTCAAAGAAGAAGCAAGGGGAGTATTGAATAGAAACCCGACGAAATGGGGAAGGGAGGTCCAGGAAGCGATGGAGGAAGTGGGGGAAGGAGGCTTGTGGAAGGCCATTGCGAGCGAAGACATAGGAGAAATTAAAAAGATATTAGAAAGGGGAAAAAGGACAAAGGTGGACCAGGAAATACAACAAGACTGGAACCAAATTGATAAATCAAGGTATTGCGTACAATATAGAACTCGAAAACAAACAGTAGAAACAGAAAGGTACTGGGAAGACGGAAATACAACGACGGGAATAAAGGAAACCTGGGCAAGGCTCAGATGCGGAAATGTGGGAAAGGATGGTAATAAGGGATATAGCGATAATAGATGTAGGGGCTGCGGAAAAGAAGTGGAAAACCTAGCCCACATATGTATGTGTGAGAAAATTGAAGAGAAAATCAAAAAAGGAATAGTAGACAACCTTGAAGAATGGATGGGAGACGGGGGAAGAGAGGAAATGAATAGGAAAATTGAAATGGCATTAAAAGAAGAGCCGGTAGTAGCACTTTGTATGTATATACGGCATTTCGAGAAAATATTAGGTGTACAAATAAGTTTTAGGACACTTCGATTTTGTATCATAACAGCTATTCTAAATTAATTCAAAGGTCCCGCTCACTTATCATAGATGGCGCTTGATATGTAGTATCGAAACGTAAAGGAGTCATAAACATAACCTATAAATTCTGTAAATTAAACATGCAGACCGATAAGCTATTTATTAGACACTGCATTCGCTATGAATTCCATCAAGGAAAAAGTGTTAGGAAAGCGTGTGAATCGATATGTTCTGTTCTTGGAGACAACATTGTATCTAAAAGTACATGTAAGTATTGGTATAAGCGATTCAAAGATGGTGATTTCGACGTTAGTGACCGTGAACGCACGGGGCCTCCTGTAAAGGTGGACGATCAGGAACTGCAAGCGTTGCTGGATGAAAACTCTTGTCAGACGGAGAAAAAACTTTCGGAACAGCTTGGAGTAACTCAACAAACTGTTTCTTATCGTTTAAAAGCAATGGGTAAGATTCGAAAAGGAACAAAGTGGGTACCACACTTTCTGACTCAAGAAAATAAAAACAGCCGTCTTAACATTTGTGTGAGTCTTTACAACAAGCAACATAGAAAGTCTTTCTTGTGGAAAATTGTGACCGGCGATGAAAAGTGGATTTTGATAATCCGAAACGCAAATATCATTGGGTTGACCCCGGCGAGCCGACAACATCCACGCCAAAGCGCAATGTTCATTGTAACAAAGTCATGCTGTGCATATGGTGGGATATGAAAAGCGTACTGTATTATGAACTTCTCAAACCTGGTCAAACAGTTACTACCGATCGCTATTGTCATCAATTGATGCAAGTGAATCAAGAAATTGAGAAGAAACGTCCATTTTCTGGTAAAGGAAAACGTCCAGTAAAACTGCTCCATGACAACGCGCGGCCTCATGTGGGTAAACCGGTCAAGGATACGTTACTAGCGCTTGGATGGGAAGCTGTACCACACCCGGCGTATTCACCAGACTTAGCCCCATCCGATTATCATTTATTCCGGAAAATGCAGAACGATTTGTCTGACGTGCGATTCAAAACATTTGAAGAAGTGGAAAAATGGGTCGCTAAATTTCTCACCTCGCAAGACGAAAGTTTCTTTGCGAAAGGCATCCGCGAGTTACCTGAGAGATGGCTGAAGGTCATTCAGTGCGATGGAGATTACTTCGATGAATAACTGTGTTTTACTTCTTTTTTAATAAATCTTGAACTTTTTGAAAACTGTCCTAAAACTTATTTGTACACCTAATAGAAATAAGCAATTAGAATAACGGCTAGAAATAGAAATAGTTTTAAGTAGCTTTAAGAATATTATGTAAAAGGGAAGAATATGTAGTGGGAGGATGTAAGTGTAAACACCCTGAAAGGGTATACCTCGAAATAAATTACTATTACTATTACTAATTATGAAAATCCTATGGATTTAAGCCTGGCGATAGGATTACCTTAAAGAACAATCCTGAACCTGCGTATAAACGTGTGATAATAATTTCTCTAATTACTATTGTGCTAAATTAAATGCGGTTAATGAAAGTGAATTGATCAAATTTAATAAACATTTAAAAAGTCGAGCGCTCCAAGCTTTTATTTACCCACAAATAGGCGACTTGGTAAAAAAAAATTATTCTCTACTTTTCAGTACATTAAATAAAAGCTTGTTTTTTAAAAATATTTTGTTTCGTGCTCGGCGAATTTATCGCGTGAATCATTAAATAACATTATTTTCGCGTACGTTGTCGAGGGTCTGGGGAAATAAAATCGCGAAAAAGATTTCGTTCGCGCGAGCTCGAGTTACCTCTCGTCTATCGAGTCCAGGCGTTCCATCATCTGAAAGAGGCCAACGCCGTTCTCGAATATTTGCAGGAGTAGCCTGTCCGTTATGCTCGTTGAACAGGGCCGATAGAGCAGCTCGTTTATCGTCGACATCGCTTTGACAGTCATCTCTATCTGTTTCCCGTTCTGGAATACAGTGAAAAACAAAATAATAAAATAATTTCGCGTGGTCACGAATGTGTTGTGGACGCCATGATGTTTTTTCAAGCTCATCATTTTTTTAGCCGAAAGTGGACGACTCTCCGATCTGAATTTTACCATTGAATCGTGATACTTGGCACAGGCGAATATGGCATGGAGAAGATTCTCCGAGATCAGGTCCGTGGGCACGATCCAACTGAAGAGGTGAGCCAACACCTCGAGGATCGCGATGCAGACCTCGTTGCTACCGATGGCTAAGCCCTCAACGTCGAGGACCGGTCTTATCGGTGGCAAGCTCTGTCCGCTGGTCGGTGATGGTGGCGGGGTAACCGTTCCCGGACGATTTTGTCCCCTCATCGTCTCGTTCAAAAGTCCTGCGAATTGTCGTCAGGGTGGCACATTCTTCTCACTTTGCACAAATGCTTTCTTTCCACATGCACATATTTTTCCTCAATATTAACAATATGGTATTCTACTGTTGTACGGAAATCATCATAAGACGAGAAATTCCTTTAGAATTTGCAAAAAATCGATTTCTTTACATATTTCGAAAGTATGATACCCAAAGAAGATGCTGATGAAAGGGAAACTCGAAATATTGAATATTTGCGGAGTTATCGCATATAGTCCAGAGCGCGGGGACAGCATGCGGTCAGGTAGCGAGTCACATGTTGAAACTTTAAACGCGATTATCTCGAAACTACTTTTTCAAAAACTGCTCGTGTTGTGGCTCAAAAAGTTATCGACCGATTTGGATGAAATTTTGGGAGGTTACTCTCAGTAATATTATGGGAAGGATATACCTAAAGTTTGAAAGGTAGCGTGTGAATAAATAATTTTTTTGGGGTCAAAGATGTCGAAAAAATAGTCGAAAATTCGAACTTTAGAGTACAGAGGCTCGCAAATTTTCAATTTTGCACTTTTTCATCATTTTTTAGGGATATTCTTCCCCTTAATATGTCAGTAAACGAATGACACTTATTAAATCTTTTTCAGATCAACAGAAAAAGAGTGACAACTGCAGCACTTTTCGATGTCGCGGAAAACAGACGTCCGAAGAGCCTTAATAACGCCGCCATTTTATTGGTCATCCCAAAAATTTTTTTTTCTTTTAACTTGACAGTTATAATAAACTCATGTCCAAATTTGAAAATTTGCGCCGCATTTTTCTCGAAACCACTTTTTCAAAGTCCGTGTTCGCTGCCATTTGAAAACTACGTGACTGATTTATTTCAAACTTGGTACACACTTTCTACATATAAAATACCTCCCTCCAACGGTTAGTTTGAGATTTTTTTTACATTGAGGGGGTTTTTCACCCCCAAAATGGCGGAATTTTTCGTGAAAAATAGCACTTTTCACTTTACATGATCACCAAAAATTTAGAAATGAAAAAAAAAATGATCAAAGACCGTTGGGGGGAGGATTTGATGATACTTTGCCTAAATTTTAATGGTACTTGATTCCAGATCATTTCTAGCTGAGATACAGTGAACACAGCAAATCGTGTTTTTCCAAAGGGGCCGTCCATATATTACTTCATCGATTTTTGCTGATTTTCGACCCCCCCCCCCCTTACAATCATCCTATCGTCATTTCCTAATGACCCCCCCCCTCTCGCAAAATTGACGTCATTACCAGTTTGCCAAAATTAAAACATTTGCGGATTTGAGAAAAATTGGGTAACATTAAAACATTTTGTTATAGAATCATCTTTTATTATTTTGTACCTTGGCAATGTTTATTAATATAATAATATTATTCTTCCCTATTCTTTAGTTTTCTTTGGATAGCTCCCACATTTTGTTATAGAATCATCTTTTATTATTTTGTACTTTGGCAATTTTCATTAATATAATAATATTATTCTTCCCTATTCTTTAGTTTTCTTTGGATAGCTCCCACGGAGTTTTCACCCATTCTTGCAAATCCTGCATCACGGGTAATATCTCCGTATCCTCCCCATATTCATTTTGGCTCGATCGAACTATTTTCATAGGTACGCTGTTATTTGAAGTTCTCGAATATAATGTAGACAAACCTTATGTAATAAATAAATAATTAATGAGTTCAATAATTAATACCATTGGGTACTTGCAAAATATTTTTCATCACTCATGCGGGGAAACCACTCTAGTTGTACAATATACTATTGTACATTTTGAATTAACTGGTATCACAAGAATGACGTCAATTTCGAAACGCCCCCCCCCCCCTCATCCATCATTTACCGTCATCCGCAGACGAACCTCCCCCCCCCCCCAAATTTAGAATGACTGTTTGTCACCGGCTTGTTTGTGGATATTTTCGCGTACAAATTTCACAGAATGTTCTTGAAATGGCACTTAACAATGTACAAAAGGTTTCAATAAATTTACTCTGTCCATATAGATGAAAAAAAATCGCAAAAAAGTGTTTTTTTTCACGCTGAAACCCCTACCCTTGCCTTAATATAGTCAAATACCCTATTTACCGGTCAGAGTGTCCATCGTGACGGACGCTTGGGCACTAAGCAATCTAAGTAGTTCAGTCTTTCTTTGTATCGGCAAGTCTTCCCTCGGTGTCGCCAGCTCTTCGCTCGCTGTTTTCAGATACACAAGGCCCAGCAGACGCGTATGCTTGTGATTCAACAGCTACAATACAAAAAAGAAGTCAACGAACTCTCTCAGTGGTATCTTTCAATTTGACGAACGGAGATGGATTGTCAATCGTAATTATTCATTTGTTTTTTGTATATGATTACTCGAATATGATACGTGTGAGAGCAAGTACCTGTAGGATGTTCGGAAAAAAGTCTGGATAGAAGTGCGGCCAGTCGTGTTTTGCAATGTCAACGACGAGCTTCACGACTTTGTTCCTCGCGTAAGGAGCCACTCTGTGCTCCAGGGAGAGCGTGTAGAGAGTCGACCTTATGAGAGCCCTATCCTCCCAAGGCAAAATTGGCCATCGCCTCCCGATCGTCGTCTGCAATCGCGATTCTTTCAAAATCTCTACGGATATGTATCGTGCGTCTGCGTACGTCTCTACATACAATTATACTGTATGAGGTGCTTTGTCTCTAATTTTTTAACTTGTACGCAAGATTTTCAAACATTGCTTATGTTGAGGTCTGGTTACATGGTTTCAAATTTCAAAAAATCCATTTTATTTTTTAAAATTTATCTAATAGTGCAACATGTCGAGAATATTTTCCCAACGGGGCTGGAATCGACGATTACATGTAATTAAAAAAAAAAAAAGAATTCTCCGTTTTATTTCTACTTAAAACTTTAATCGCTTTTTTCTCAAAACTGCATATTTGAAGTCGGTGAACACGATTTCTTAAAAACGAATGCACCGATCTTGTTGAAATTTTGCACACTCCTTCTAGATATGATTGATTAGTGATTGGACGAAGGATTTTTTTTTCTTTCATCACAAGTTATTTTACATACATGGTCTAGATTTTACCGGAAATTGTACCGTTTTGCATAAACGGCGGGGTAACGTTAATTCGGCGAAAAAAAGGCATGTTTTTAAGATTTTTTTGGCGTAACGAATAGTGTTCGTTTATTGAAAAATTTACATATAATAAAGTAACATTTGAACAACATTCTCCTAAATTTGCATTGCAAAATATTCAAAATTGAGCGAGTGAAAATTAAACCCCGGAGGCGCCTCGAAAAAAAGTTGGTTTGCGGTGTGCACCATAACTCGCAACAGAATCATTTGAAACAAAAAAATCAAAATGCATTTGTTAAAGGAGATGTTTCTCGAGGTAATGACGGGAGGATTTTTTTTTTCGATTTTTCGATTTTTCGTAGCACTTGGGAGCCAAAAACCCGATTTTCGCTAAAAAAAATCGGCTAATTTATTGTTGAAAAATTAGTAATTATTAAAACAAAAAACAAAAAAGCTCTCGACAATACCTGGTGAATTATGTGAAGAAGTACTGTGCAAAATTTCAAAGCGATTGGTCCAGTAGATTTTGAGTTATCGTGCACACGGACTTTAAATATGACAAGTCTCAGAAAAACGGTTTGAAAAACGCAGAAGAGAAGAGAACGGCATGGAGCAATAGACGCTCAAATACTCATAACTTCGTCAATTTTACTCCGATCGACTTGAAATTTTAACACAATATTCTTGATATATTATGCATTCATTTAAAAAATGAAAAAAAAAATGAAAAAAAAAAAAATTTAAATACTTTACCCCGCCCTAAAACCCGGCCAAAAATTCAATTTTCTTAAAATCCTTCGTTCAATCACGAGCTATACTCACCTGCTAACAGAAAGTATTTGGTTTTTTTAAATTTTAGATAAAGCTATCATGAGTTATCCAGACCACCGCGAGGATACTTTTTTCTAAGGGGTCTCCAAAAACCAGTTCTCAACGGCTGAATTTTCAAAAATTTTAGAAAATGTTGTTCAAGTGTTGTACTTTCATATGCTTAATGTGTGAATAAAATAATTCGTTTATCATATTTTTTTAAAATGAAACAAAATAAGTTTTTTGGTCTTCCAAAACCCAGGTAACCCTTTAAGGAGGGAGGTCTAGTTAGAATGTTCAAAAAATCGATTTTTTTTTTCATTTTCTGAAAGTATAATATCTTACGAGTATTTTCCGAATAATTGCATGTAAATCAGACCATTATTCGCCGAAATACATAACTTTGAAGGACGCCGTGTTTGAGCCATATAAAGGAAACTCAAAACTTTAAACTCGTTTTTCTCAAAACCATGTTTTCGAAGTCGGTGATCAATGTAACTCGAGAACGACTTTACCGATCGGGTTGAAATTTATATCACTTCTTCTATACATAGTTTTCCTCCGGGTGAACGAAGGATTTTTTTTTTGGACAATTTTTTTTTTTTCTAGTCAATTTTTGTAAGTGAAGTTTTGGTCAAAAAAACACTTTCGACTTTCAACGTCCGCCATTTTGTGAAAAATGGAAATTTTTCAAAACCCTTCGTTCAACCGGAACATTATATCATTAACTAAAGATTCCCCCCCTGTTTTGTTGGTTTGAGACAATCCGTCACAGCGTGAGAGTGACCACCGCAAAACCTGTTTTCTTTTGTAGCGTCCTCGGCCACTGATACGTATCGGCTTATTTTGAAACATATTTCTTCAAAAAAATTATAATGTTTACATTAAATATATATCTTTTAAACGAAAGAACTTTTGTTGTAAATTATTTTATCGTTTGGCCGAAAAAAATCGGAAATAAGGCCCTTTTTTAACCTTCCAACTAGACCTCACTTCTTAAGGCGGGACACCACTGTCCTGGGTCAACAAAATCGATTTTTTTGGCACTTTCTCAAAGTATACATATTCGAGAATATGTGGAAAAAAATTCACGCTAAAATATTAAAAATTGGCCACGGTACAGACGATTCAGTGAGAGCAGGTAGAACAACGATTCAAGTATACTAAAACTTTTATCGCGTTGTTCTCGAAACGACTTTTCTCGACCTGACCTGACGTATATTCCAAATAATGCTATATTATAGTCGACGATCATGATTGTTGAGCATTGACTCCGAAATTCCCTGACCCTGAAACCTTTCCAGCTTTTCCACGCCGGTTTTGAAAATATTCCACGGAGGATGGAGTCGATTAAAGAGCATAATTTTTTTAACAACAAATAAATGAAAATGTTGAATATTCAAATGAAATTGAAAAAAAGACACATTCGAAAAATAATTTAAACACTGTAAAGTAAAAAAAGGGGGATGTGAAGTGGAATATGGTGGGGAATGTAATAAGGGGAATGACCCTGTACAAATGGAAGCTACAATTTTTTAAAAAAGTAAAAAAATATATTAAAAACAAATACAGATCCGGTTTTTTTTGGAAAAAGGAAACTTTTATCACGGTGCTAATAAATCAAAAATAAATATAAAGACTTATCTACAATAATAATTTTGTAGTTGTGTATCAACAAGTCGAAATGCACATGTATAGAGCTTTAGAGTCAATTCGTTTTTAGTTTTTGAAATTTTCAATGTTCGGCACTGATATAAGTTTTTTTTTATATAACAAAGAATAATATAAATATTTAAAATATACAAAAATATTTCTTTTTATACTTTTCAGTCTTGTTTTTCCATAATTCTTGCAAAAAGTAAATTCTGCAAAAAATTCCAGAGAATTATCGTAATTCCCTTGACTTTTTCGTGATTATTCCAGGAGGAAAAAAAAGAACTTTTTTTTGTATACAATGAAGATTAAATATAGTATATTTAAAAATAAATATTAAATATTATAAATATAAATATTAAATATTAAATAAAAATAACGAAAATAAATATTATATATAGTATATTAGGTGTACAAATAAGATTTAGGACACTTCGATTTTGTATCATAACAGCTACTCTAAATTAATTCAAAGGTCCCGTTCACTTATCATAGATGGCGCTTAATATGTAGTATCGAAACGTAAAGGAGTCATAAACATAACCTATAAATTCTGTAAATTAAACATGCAGACCGATAAGCTATTTATTAGACACTGCATTCGCTGTGAATTCCATCAAGGAAAAAGTGTTAGGAAAGCGTGTGAATCGATATGTTCTGTTCTTGGAGACAACATTGTATCTAAAAGTACATGTGAGTATTGGTATAAGCGATTCAAAGAAGGTGATTTCGACGTTAGTGACCGTGAACGCACGGGGCCTCCTGTAAAGGTGGACGATCAGGAACTGCAAGCGTTGCTGGATGAAAACTCTTGTCAGACGGAGAAACAACTTTCGGAACAGCTTGGGGTAACTCAACAAACTGTTTCTTATCGTTTAAAAGCAATGGGTAAGATTCGAAAAGGAACAAAGTGGGTACCACACTTTCTGACTCAAGAAAATAAAAACAGCCGTCTTAACATTTGTGTGAGTCTTTACAACAAGCAACATAGAAAGTCTTTCTTGTGGAAAATTGTGACCGGCGATGAAAAGTGGATTTATTTTGATAATCCGAAATGCAAATATCATTGGGTTGACCCCGGCGAGCCGACAACATCCACGCCAAAGCGCAATGTTCATTGTAACAAAGTCATGCTGTGCATATGGTGGGATATGAAAAGCGTACTGTATTATGAACTTCTCAAACCTGGTCAAACAGTTACTACCGATCGCTATTGTCATCAATTGATGCAAGTGAATCAAGAAATTGAGAAGAAACGTCCATTTTCTGGTAAAGGAAAACGTCCAGTAAAACTGCTCCATGACAACGCGCGGCCTCATGTGGGTAAACCGGTCAAGGATACGTTACTAGCGCTTGGATGGGAAGCTGTACCACACCCGGCGTATTCACCAGACTTAGCCCCATCCGATTATCATTTATTCCGGAAAATGCAGAACGATTTGTCTGACGTGCGATTCAAAACATTTGAAGAAGTGGAAAAATGGGTCGCTAAATTTCTCACCTCACAAGACGAAAGTTTCTTTGCGAAAGGCATCCGCGAGTTACCTGAGAGATGGCTGAAGGTCATTCAGTGCGATGGAGATTACTTCGATGAATAACTGTGTTTTACTTCTTTTTTAATAAATCTTGAATTTTTTGAAAACTGTCCTAAAACTTATTTGTACACCTAATATTTAAAATATACAAAAATATTTATTTTCATACTATTTAGTGTTTTTTTAAGTCCGTTTCATTTTTCGTAATTCTTGCAAAAAGTAAATAGTGGAAAAGCTCCAGAGATTTTTCAAAATTCCGTGACTTTTCCCCAATTATTACAGGCGAAAAAAAAATAACTTTTTTGCATACAATGAAGAATAATATAAATATTTAAAATATACAAAATACTTATTTTCATGCTATTCAGTGGTTTTTTCTTCAAGTCAATTTCATTTTTCGTAATTCTTGGAAAAAGTAGATTTTGAAAAAATTCCAGACAATTTTCAAAATTCCTTAACTTTTCCCTGATTATTCCAAGACGAAAGGATTGTTACCCTGTTTCGCTTGACAGCCATGACGATGTATAACAAATGAAATTACTGATATTCGTGTTCGTACTAAATGTACGCATATATCCATATTGACTGGCGTTAAAAACAGTTGCGCAGAAAGTAAACTGTACTTGCCTCGAGCGTGGATAGCGCGAACATACTGACATAGTGATTGCTCGTGGAGGACAAAAAATGCAAGCACGGCTTCCAGGAATCGATTTGTGCCGTGAACTCGTGAAGGCTCTGCTCGATTTCTCGTATCCGTTCGTTGGTCGTTCCGCTCGAAAAGAACTCTGTCATGAGATGCTCGAGTCTCTGCAGGGCCGCGGCATCATCGTCCTGCAACCATTTTACACGTCGAATTCAATTTATCCATGCAGGAAGCCAAGATACGCTTTCGATGCTCCATTCTTCGATACGATTGAAAAAATATTCGTTATTTATTGAATTACTATAGACCTTATAAAAAAAAAGTATCAATTCATTCGAACGACGATAAACATTATTCGATGGATATTCGACAGATAACACGATTTTTCGACGAGAAAAAACGGAAACGCTAACCTACAAGGTTCCGAAGTAGAAAAACAATTAGAGAACGGGCGTTATTATTTCTTGTCGAAAAAAATGGTTTGCTCGATGGAACATGTTTATTTACCATTTTACGCTGCTTCGAACAGCTACTGTATTGCAAACGTTGCCAAATACATGAATAAATATAATGAGGTTAGTTTCGTGTCCTGGTAGATGTCAAACGATCCTTTTTCCTTTTTTTCAATCGTGGACTATTGCTGGTCTGCGCAGGTGCGCCTCCTCTATACGGCCATGTGAGGGGCAGCGAGCGCTGCCGTTTTTGAAGCCTAAAGTACGAATGAAAACGGGTCTTGAAGCCCCCACTTCGCCGAGTGGCACCAGCGGGCCAATCGGTGCGCCGTGGAAGGCGCACGCGTCAAAGTCTAGAGAGGACAGGAAGGAAAGTAGGGTAAAGTGACCTTATTTTGGCGCCCCACCAATTATTACAACTCGGATTTACTATCTACCTACACGGTGGTCCTCAAAGTGCCAATAATTGAGCCCTTAAAGTGCCAATAATTGGGCCCTTAACGTGCCAATAACTGGGCCCTTGAAGTGCCAATAATTGGGTCCTTAAAGTGCCAATAATTGGGTCCTTAAAGTGCTAAGAATTGGGCCCATAAATATTTAGGCCCAATACATTATGGGCCCAATTCACAGCACTTTAAGGTCCCAATTATTGGCACTTCAAGGGCCCAATTATTGGCACTTTAAGGGCCGAATTATTGGCACTTTAAAGTGATAAGAGTTGGGCCCAATTGTTATGGGCCAAATACTTTATGGGCCCAATTCTTAGCACTTTAAGGGCCGACTTATTGGCACTTTAAAGTAATAAAAGTTGGGCCCAATTGTTATGGGCCAAATACATTATGGGCCCAATTCTTAGCACTTTAAGCTCCCAATTATCGGCACTTCAAGGGCCCAATTATTGGCACTTTAAGGGCCGAATTATTGGCACTTCAAAGTGCTAAGAATTGGGCCCAATTCTTAGCACTTTAAGGTTCCAATTATCGGCACTTCAAGGGCCCAATTATCGGCACTTTAAAGGCCGAATTATTGGCACTTTAAAGTGCTAAGAATTGGGCCCTTAAAATGCCAATAATTGGGATTAAAGTGCCAATAATTGGCCACCGTACATCGGTAGTGGGGGCTGGACGAAAGCGGAACGAAAGTGCACCATGCTAGCCATCTGGAGGCCGCACCTTCTATGACGTATGAGCGTTGCCTACCGCCTCTTGTTGCAGTAGACAGATATATTGCCGTCAAATGCATCGTATAAGTGGGGTCAAGGTAAAATATGAAAAAATAAAAAAAAAACATCATGGTGCAGTGCCGGGCTCGTGGAATAACAGAAGCAGCTAAAAATGAGAAAATTGATTTAAATTGAGCGCCAGCGAGCGGCCATATTGAGGCGACACTTTTTCTCAATGAACTTTCGTTTCTCTGGCGCGCATTGGCTTCTGAATGTTGCGCAGTTTTTTGGCAAGGCGCGAATAGGGCCCATATTTGAACCGTATTGTTCTTTCTTGGGAATTACCGGTCGGGAAGTAAAAAGAGTGCGGGGAAGAAGTGTCAGATTAGTAGTTTGGTGGTGTTTATAAATTGGTCAATCGAATTAATAATCGGTAAGCTAGGTTTTCCGATTAAAAACTGCATATGAAAAGGTGAAAAGATTTGTTTAGC
Organism: Ophion obscuratus; assembly: GCA_964007375.1. Classification (NCBI taxonomy): domain Eukaryota; kingdom Metazoa; phylum Arthropoda; class Insecta; order Hymenoptera; family Ichneumonidae; genus Ophion; species Ophion obscuratus. Next base: position 79,810,145 of record OZ023312.1, read on the forward strand.
GTTTACGGGCAACATAACCTCTTACGTTTTTAAAACCCAGTTTTCTCATAAGTTTTTAAGTTTTTCAATATCAACAGAGGCTTAGAGTCTGTACAATTCACTGACGCGAAGCTTGACGATTTTCTTTTGCCCTAAATATTATTCATCCGTGAGAAATCTCGGTTTGAAAATTTCAGCTATCTTTCTCGCACGCAAATGTCACGTGGTACAACGGCCACCTCGCCTTAAGGCGAAGTAGAATATCTACCACGTGGCATATGAGTGTGAGAGAGATAGCTGAAATTTTCGATCAGAGATTTCTCAGAGAGGAATAATATTTAGGGCAAAAGGAAATCATCAAGCTCTGCGTCAGGGAATGTTCCAGAGCCTAATGCATTGTTTTTCCTAAAAAATTTAACCATCTATGAGAAAATTGGGTTGAAAAATTGTGAGGTTATGTTGACCTTGTACATGCCCTTAAGGAGGTTGGAGCGATCCAGTAGTGTCAAATGACGTTTGATGATTTTTTTTTCTATAAACCTCAAAAAATGCTTAAGAGGTATATAATTATTGTGTAGATGATAATTTTTCATATAATATATAATGAGAGGGCAAAATTACGCATTTTTATTTCGTGTTACTACAGGTCACAATTTTCACTCTAGAACAAAAAAGGAAAAAGATTTTGAAAAAAGCAGTCACAATGTGGTAAAGTACGTAGAATTTTTTTAGAAATAATGATTTTAACAAAAATGGCGTCAATATCCAGGAATTTTTTTTCGCTAATAAATCGGTTATAAAATCGTTAGATTTTAATTGTTCGAAAAAATCCTACTTACTGCACTAGAAAATGTTATAAGGAAGCTACAGTTAAAATTGGGAGTTGATCGGTTGAAAATTGAAGACGCTAGTTTTCCGCCCGACTTGAAAAACGCTTTAAAAATTTCGTGTGTTCTAACGGACTTTTGGGCGTCCGCTGCTATTTTATTTTGAAAATTCGAGTAGTGACGACATGTCGTGGCCGAATTTAAAAAATTAATAAATACCGACCGTCGATAATATGTATTTGCCGCCCAAATTACTTCTAAATTAAAAAAGCGAGCATTCGCAGGTCGCTCTCAAATTACCTGCAAATCAACGCCACGACCTCGCTCGGTAAATCGAATTTTTGGACCCACATAAAACCTTTAGGATATCTTTTTTGGATAGTTAAGAAAACTGTCAAGCCAATAAAAAAAGGAACAATAAAAATTCACAAGGTGTTATCACCCCTTAAGATGGTATACACTTCCGGTCGGTAAAAATCCTACGGCCAAGTTTCCTCCTCAACTGATTAGTTTCGGATCAATAAAAAATGTTGACTCTGTTCGTCTCTTAAGGGGGGAACCTCCTCCAGACGACAGGTTTGTCAATGATTTTTTACAAAAAATTGAGAGCATTTATTGCAATGAATCAAATTACATAATAATATTGACGTTCAAATGAATTTTAAAAAAATTCACGAGTGGAAAAAAATCAAAATGGCGGCGCTAGAGGTGCTCGAACTTGGCCGTGGATCGCCCAGGTCATTATAGTTAACTAAAAACAACGAAACAATTTTTTTCATTAATAAAGGCATTCCGCTTTGCATGAAACTAAATTTAGCAAAAAAAAATTGAAAATTTGAGGACAAAAAGAAAAAAACCACTTTTTAAAAAATAAACAAATCGTTAAAAACAATATTTATTATGATTTATACGAAATGTTAGGTTTATGCAAAGACCGATAAGTTAAAGAATATCTGAACAAAATTTCAAGTTGATTGGTTCATTACTTTTTCAGTTACATTCCACGGCACGGAAAAAAACACGTTTCGAGAAAAACACGATTGAAGTTTTCGTTCTTGAAAAGTAGAGCTTAGAGTGATTTATAATTACCCAAGCTTAATCTGCGATGCCAGGGCCATAAAGCAAGCCTTCTTCTAGGAAATCACCAGGGGGCTGACACTGGTAGATAAATGCTGTTTGCAAAATGTCCTTACCGCATTGTGGCGCTAGTAGTCTTGTGACAAGCATGCACATATGTGGACGTTGCACCGGTGTTTCGAATATTTTACATGAATAAAAGTCTAGTGTAGATAACTTTACGAAAACCATTATTCGCGTGTATGATGGATCCTGTTATCGCAGTAACGATAACAGCACGAAACGAAAGTATCAAATCGTTCAGCTGATTGGAGTATTTAGAGCCGAAGCCTGTCACGTAACAGCCAACGCTAGATAGTGGCGCTTTCAAGAACTAAAAAGCCCGGACAAAACGCGTTTTCGTTTATCGTATAGGAATAGTAGGCCAGTGTCAGGGAGCTGGAAATCACTAATCTGGGCTGCGTTTTTCTCTTTTTGTGCGAAAACGATGAACGACGGTTACACAGGCTGAATGTTTCTTTACAATCGTCGGAAGTGAACCCTATTATTCAAAAAGTAAACTAGCAATCTTGCTTGGTTAAGAAATTAAAAGGTAGAGGCCGCAAAGGGGCGCTCGTTTACCGACTCTCGGTACTTTTTGAGGGCATCACTTCGGTGACTTCCTAGGGACCTTTAGGACTTTCTGTTGTGCTTCAAACTTTGGAAATATATTCTTCAGATACTAAAGGAATTTTTAGAGCAATAAAAAAAGTTGATATCTGGAGGAGGTTCCCCTCTTAACACAGCAGAAGTTGTACATTCTCCTTTTCCCGAAATATGAGTCTTCTCGGAGAATGCTTGGAATTTGTAAAAACGCAGTCCCTCTCGCACTCATGATGGCTCGGTAGATATGTGGAAGTGGGTCCTCGTGTGGAAAAGGGGAAGGCACTTCAACACGAAAATAAGCGAGTCGCGACGATGATAAAAAAAAACTATACTCTTCGTTATTTTAGCAATGATCCATTCAGTCTCGCGTGGGAGATGGATGCCCAGAATACACGCGGTGGTGTCGTAGTCCTTTGTCTTTTTAGCGAAGAAGCCTCGTTTCGCTTTTTCTGGCATAAACTCCTCGTTACTCGTCTGGACGAGGCCGCAGGATTTGCTTTCCGCGTTCTGGACGCCGCGTAGCGGTCGCAGTGGGTAATGAAGCTGGGGGCGGTGACACCACAGATATGCGCCTTTCTGTTAAAAAAAAACTAAATGTCTCCAAGAAGCCGTTTAGGGGCCGTACATAAATTACGTAACGCAATTGGGGGGGTCGGCCAGGCGTTACGGTCTACGTACGTGGGGGGGGGGGGGGGGGTTGCGTTACGTCACGATTTTAAAACTGCCAGGAATAGCAAAATTTCTGCATGTTCAAGTTTTTAATTTAAACTTCGAGTGCAATTTTACCGTGGGCAGCTTTCTATACGCAATGTCAATTAAGGGAGAAAATCACTGCAAGAACTTGCACGGTAGCTTTTCCACATCCGCCAAGCAAAATTTGATGGACATTTTTTAAAAATAATTCTTAAAAGTACATGTATTGAAAAATATGTTGGCAACATTTTTATTCACAAGTCCGAAAATTGACGGAGTTTTAGTCACTTTGGTGAGAACAGGTAGCGCGACCGATTAGTGGCCTCAGTCCCTACAGGTGTGGCATCATTTACAATAGATAAAGTACAGGCTCTTATTATTTTGTGAACTATCATGAAGATGAAGAACCGTCATATCGCCCGCGACTAGATACCGCAATCTAAGTATCAATATTCTAGAAAAAATCGTAACTTTATATCGAGAAACACGGAATGAAAACTTTGAACGCGTTTTTCTCGAAACTAGTTTTTTCGACCTAGCGCAAGCGAATACTTAAAAACTTATCAACCGATTGTCAATTTAAAAAAAAAAACATTTTTGTAATCGCAGTGACTAAGGCTGTACGTATCTGCGTTTTTAATATTTGATAACTACTATTTTAAAAGACTGCTTGAATACAGAAAAGGGGCCTTGAAAATAGAAAAAAAATGTTCAAAATGTCGGCATTAAAAAAAAAAAAGAAAAGAAAACGGCCACCCACAACGCTAGCTACAGTTGTATAAATATCGACAAATTGTTGACTTTCAGTTTACAGATAACCTTTCATAAAGATATCGATGAGACAATGAAGAGACTTTTTTTTTCGTCGTCAAATCTAGGCATATACCTCGGTAAATTTTCAAGATTTTGTCATAAAAATTGGTATAAAACTAGATGAATATATACTTCATAAAATGATTATAACCCCGATCCTTTGATAATTAGTTATCTATGAAAAAAATCGCAATTATTGACGACAAAGCACCCGTTACGTAACGGAATAGGGGGGTTCTGGCCAAGCGTTATGGTCCCGTTATGTGGGCGGGAGGTGGGGGGGGGGGGGGGGTAAAAATTAGGAAATGTTGCGTTACGTAATTTGTGTACGCCCCCTTACTTTTAACTCATTCGGAAGTTCATCAGAGACGCATGTTTTCAACGTGCAGGTTTTTTTTTAAGGCGGGATATACATTTTTGACAACGGTCAAAATATAAAGTTTCAAAACGAAATTCGAAAAACTTCAAACGTTACAGCCCGCCAACGCTGTGCCTCACTGTTCGAATTCGGAGCAGGCGTGAACTTCAAACGCGGTTTTCTCAAAATTATTAATTTTAGAAAATTGTTTTGTATACTTAAATATACTATTAAAGTATACCGGAAGTTTGATAATTGTAGAATAATTATTTCTCAGTTTAAAAAATCCCTCAATATTGCTGATTTTTTTCCTGTCTGAATGTATATCCCGCCTTAATGCGCGATGGAGAAGAAAAAACCTTGGTTTCAAATGGAGCGGGACTTTCGAAGATTGAGGATAGTATGGAATTTAGGATCGCGGGTATGGAAGTAAAAGTTTTTTTGCCCCATTCGAGGAAATTTGTCATTGTTTTGCCTATAAAGATTTTTCAACGTGTTCCACATATAACCAACATTTCCGGATTCTCTCATCGAGGCCCTTTCGATGTTTAATTTTGCCAGAGTTTGAGAACTTTGTCCTTTCCACCGGAAACGACTCGGAGCCCGTCGGGCGACCAATCGACCGCGTAAACCTCGTCGGCGTGCCCGGGCAAGTCCTGCCCGAGTTTTTTCGTTTTCATGTTCCAAACTGCAAGTTTTTCAATTACGTATCAATAACGAGAAATACGTATTAACGTTACTAATGAGATGTGCTTATTTGTTTTGCAATATCATGGTTATTACGCATCAATGACGGAGAAATTCCCTGACGCTTCCAGGTTTTCCACACAGGTTTTGCAAAAATTCCAGAGGGCTTGGGGTCAAATAGAGAACATAATTTTTTTTAAGATCAAATATATGAAAATCCTAAATGATAAAATAAAAATGTAAAAAGAGAACTGAAAAACTCGAACTCGAAAAAAAGATCTAACACTGCCAAGTAAAAAAAATATTTTCAATGTTTAGCACTGACATCACTTTTCTGTATATAATGAAGAATAATATAAATATTAAAAATATACAAAAATATTTGTTTTTCTACTTTACAGTTTTTGTTCAAGTCGGTTTTATTTTTCGTGAGGATCATCACAGTGTCAAATTTTCAAAAAATCGATTTTTTTTGCCTTTTCGCATAGTATAGACGGTTATAAACATGCTGTTCAAATTTTTGGGGCGAAATTCGAATAATTTCGGTCGCTACAGACTCTCTTAGAGAAAGTGCTTCGGGCAGCGGCGTGATACCTGGCGAAACTTGAAACGCGTTTTTCTCGAAATGTCGTTTTCAAAACGGTGTACACTCTCAATGAAAGAGTCTTCAAGCTATCCGTTTCAAATTTTGACACAACATTCTCCACGCCATTCTTTATCTTGGTATGGAAGCTTTTTTTAATCTTCATATTTTTTTACGGAAAACTTTCGAAAAAAGGCTAAATACGATACTTTTTTTTCCAAAACAGCGGCCTTTTGTCAATTTTGACTTTCAAAAAACCCTATAGCAAGATAACGGCTTTAATACTCATTAATAATCTTTTTACGAATTTTGTTTCAGATAATATTATATTTGCGGCCACGACTGTGCACACCGTAGGGACATCTTTTTCTCGAAGACATTTTTAACCGTTAAAAAATGTAAAAAAGTAAAATCAAACGTTTAAAAATTGATTGTCTGTTCTTCATGAGTGCTTTTATGTGACATAACAAAATCAGACTAATTAGCGTATTTCAACAATCGAAAAAAATCGCGAAAATGAGCTATTTTTCGACCCGTTACACTGTGATGGTCCCTTAAGGGGAGATATACACCTAGATGGTCGAGGTCGAGGATTTAGAAGCTATGAACATTCCGTCGATCGTAGAAGACCTACACTATGGGCCTGGTATCGATGATTCCATGTGAGTTGACAAATTTCATGATTTATTCATTCCCAAATTTTCAAACGCGTTTTTCTCAAAACCCCGTTTTTCAAATCGGTACCCAAAATTTCTCGAAAACCAATGAACCGATTGCCTTGAGGTTTTTTGTGGTTATTCTATACACCATTATCTAGTACTTGTCATAGGATTTTTTTTCCGTTACTCAGTTTTTGTTTTATAGGCAAAATAATAACTAATTTTTGGCCCAAAAATCACTATTTATGTCCAAACGTCCGCCATTTTGTTATAAATCGATATTTTCAAAATCTTTCGATTATAGTATCGATTATAGTATCGATTATAGTATCGATTATAGTATCGATTATAGTATCGATTATAGTATCTAATTTAATAATCTTTTTCGGTTTTTTAGATGTTTTTTGAAGAAACGCCAGTGGGTAGCAATACGCAGTTTTTTTTACGACGCTCCAAGTATCATACAATATCCTTGTATATTTTTGATATTTTTAAATAAAGAAAATTAAACATATTTTTGAATGTATGAACTTTTGGATAATTAAAACACCAATCCGAAATTTCAAATAGTTTTCGTTGAAAAAATTCACAAAAATGACCTTTTTCCCGTCTCCTAGGTGTATATCTCCCCTTAAGGTAGAACGAGCGCGCGCTCTTGATTTCTATAGATTTTGTTCAAATTTTAACCAGACTTTGTTCATATCAAACAATGTTGAAATTTCACTCAAAATAGCCTCAAATGCATATTTGAGTGAAATTTCAGAACATTCGACTATTTAGATTGGAAGATAATGGGTTTTGAAATTGCAACTTTTAACACTGCAGGGTCTGCATTGACCGAAAGTCAGGTCACATAATTCGTCGAACCATTGTATGGTGTTTATAAATTAAAAAAAAAAATTATGTTTAGATAGCAAATTAGTTAGGGAAAGAGTTAAAAAGTTTGGATTGCCTTTACTATTCAGTTTTGCTAAAAACGTTCAGTAAAGACAGAATAATTTACCGTAAAAAATATTTGTCCCCTATAATAAGAAGACATATGGCAACACCGCAGGACAGTATTGTTCAATATTTCGAGAAAAAAAAATTATCGTGTTCCTAAAGTTAAAAACTTTTATCATAAAAAAAATATTTGCTTTGCAAATATTAATATTTTATATTGTTTATGTTATCTTCGTTAACAAATAAAAGTGTTGGTTAATTCATAACTAATTTAAAACTTTGTTCGATTAAAAATTGCTTCTAAATAAAAATTTGTGTTGCAGTATTATTTTTAATATGTCGCGCGAAAGTACGTCATTGGATACGTGGAACGATGCGGTGTTGCCATATGTCTTGCAATTATAGGGGACAAATATTTTTGCGGAAAATTATTCTGTCTAAATTTCAATGCGGACCCTGCGGTGTTAAAAGTTGCAATTTAAAAATCCATTATCTAACAATATTTTAAGTGAAAAAAAAATTAATGAAAAAAAATCGATTAAACATTTTTTTTTAATTCTTGGTAATTGATGTCTTTGAAAAGAAAAATTACGCATTATTGCTAAAAAAACCATTTTGAAGTTGAAAAACTGAATAAAAATCGAAAAATTGCTCGTTACGGTGATTTTTGACAGAAACGATAAATTCAAACCTTCGGGGCACTAAGAAAAAAAAATCGCAGCGCTGTGCAACTTTGAGGGTTTTTTGGGGACAATTTGAGGTTAAAAAATTACCGACGATATCCTTCGTTCATGCATTGTATCCAAAGTTATACCAAATTTTTCAAATATCCTTAAATTCGAAAATTGTCAACTTTTTTTCAGTCAACATCATCACTTCGAAATTTTTTTTAAAATTAATAGCCACTCATTGCATATCATAGAGAATGTTTGGCAGTTTCCAAAACCCTACTTTCATTTTCTGTACGATCATTATTTCCCGACTAATAGATTGTCAAAGTTCAAATGGACTTTTTTGCTTTGATCGACGATTACTCCGCGCCAAATCATCGTACGGAGCTCGTTGAAAGGTCAAATTGAAGCTAATTCAATTGTCTAAAAGACTTTTATGATCGCATGATTAAAATTTTTTTTTGAACTCCACAGGCCATTTTAAAGACGAGCAACAATTTGGAAAAAAAAATTCGTTGGTTTTCGAATGATTACTTGAAAAATGTCCACGCTAAACAAATTTACAGTCCAGATCTGAAAACTAGACACTTGAAGCTACAATTTCCTTTTTTTAATTTTCTGAACGACCATTTTTCTCCGAGATATCCCTTGTTGAACATCAGCCAAAAATTTGCAATTTTTTCCAATATCCCTTAATTTGTGTGAGTAGTGTATAGGTGTCTGTATACAATAATTTGTTTTTAAGTGATTCATTTCAAAATGGCGACTGTGCAGCGTTTATCTCAAAACTGCATTTTTTAAGTTGGCCGGAAACATAACTCAGACAATTTTCAACCGATTCACTTGGAATGTTAAGGGACAACACCACTGTGACGGCTTCAAAAAATCGATTTTTTGAAAACCATCTAGTAAAATCTAAAATACATTTAAGATTAAGATGCCGTTGGACCCAGGTCGAAAAAATAATTATTTTCGGAGATATTGAATATTTTGTGGAGCGGTGCAGCGCTCCGTGACGCTCGGGGTCCCGCGCAGCTGCGCGCCTCAGGGTCGGCAGGTATACCGGGCCTTTCCCAGGTCCTGCGGGTCTTTCCCAGGTATTCTTTTGTCTCCCTTCACAAAAACCGGCTATTGTTATAAATATAGTTTCGAAAAAAAGCCATAGGTGGCGATAATTGAAAAATGTTCAAGTCGTCAATCGTCAATCGTCGATATTGCAGCTGATATCGCGGTATTATTATTCAATGATGGCCTGAGAAGCCTCATGAAAGTTTTGGAGACGTTGGGGATGACTATCGGCCCAAATTTTTTCAATTTTTGCGTTGAAACCGACGCAGCGCGGATCGAGCTGGCGGAGCGCTCGCTCACAGACGCTGCAAAAGAGGCAAGAAGAGCCTCTACAAGTTCGAGAAAAGATGTTACGGACAATGATTTGCTTCTTGAAGGCCAGCTATATGGTGCCGGCATCGCTGATTAAAGGTAAACATTTTTTTTTCCAATTTATCGCATAAATTAAAAAACCTAAAACTTTGAAAGCGTTTTTCTCAAAACCACTTTTTTGAGTGCGGCACGCAGCAGAACTCGAGCAATTTTTATCCGATCGACTTCAAATTTGGACTGCATCAATAAAACTAGATTATCTAAAGAAGTACATAGGATTTTTTCGATATCTCAATAATAAAAAAAGTTATAGCCTATTTTCGACGAGAAATTTTGCTCGAAAATCGTCCTTTAATTTCAAAAGCGTGCCTATTTTTTAAAAATCAATATTTTTTCAAATCCCTATGTACTTCTCTTCAAAATATCATATTATTAACGAAAACACTCGGTACTTTTTTTTTCAGATCGACTTTGAAGAGAGTTCTGCTGCGTGCCGCGAACCACTGCAGAGGCAACAGTACCTGACGCGGGAGCTTCCCCAGCGTCACCATGGGGCGTGAAAAATTTGAAATTTTTTTTTATGTATCTTCAATAAACAACGAACAAAACAAAAAAACATTTCGAATATCTCTTTTTTTTCCCACAAAAAAAAATTCTTGAAAAATGGCAAAAAAACAGGGGGTCACGGTGGTGTTGTCCTTTAAATATATCTTGAAAAATACATTGTCTATGGAAGTACGTAGGATTTTTTTTTTATATTGCATCGTTCATTTGTTATTAACGATTATCGGACGATTTTGTAGGCGAATTTTTCACTTTCCAAAAATTTGCCTAAAAATTTGTCTGGAACAAAAGCCTATTTTTTCGGCCTCTGGAGTGACCTAAGACCTTAATTCTGGCAAGAAGTAAATTCTGCCAACATTCCAGATAATTTTCGAAATTCCCCGAGTTTTTCCGGTTTTCTCTGTTTTCCATATGCGTAACGGCCATGAACACGTGAGCACTGTGAGTCGATCGGATGTCGTCGATATACCTTTGAGGGTCGAGTCGGCGCTTCCGCTCACGAGCAACCGCGAATCCGCGCTCCAGGCGATCGAGTAAACGGCCTGGACGTGTCCGCGCAGCGAAGTCACGTATCGCCCGGTGGTGGCTTCCCAGAGTTTGATCGACTTGTCGAAGGAAGCCGAAGCTATTAAACGGCCGTCGGGCGAGAATTTGACGTCGTTAACGAGCTGCTGATGTCCCGTCATTCTGGCTAGAAAAATGGAGTAATAATCACAATTGTTCCACCGTGGGACAGTTGCAGATTTTCGACCCTACGTTTGACAAAACTCGTAGGGTCGAAAATTTGCGCGACTCACCAATGGATTTCTTCTCTTTCTCGGGTCTCCAGAGGAAGAGGGTAAAGTCGTCGGACCCCGAGACCAATCTTTCCTCGCCTACGTTCTCGTAACGTTTTTTAGCTCTCTCGACGAGCTCGGCGGCCGGGACGTTGGGATTTTCGCCTATTTGATAGGGCCCCGTTCTCAGCACGTAATCGACGTTTAGGGCGAGCGTGTTTACCCAGTGAGCGTGACCGTCGAGGACTCTGCAGAGAATACCCTGGAATATGAATAATCAAAATAAAAACCACAAATTCGGAGTGAAAACGTATTAGGACGTCGAATAAGTTCTCGCTGTTCTCCAACAGTTGGCGTTACCAGAACTGCCTGCGTGTAGTTTAAGGGGTAAGGCCACTGTAAATTTTTTGAAAAATCGATTTTTTTTTATTGGCTTAAAAAATTGTTTAAACCCTCTAGAATAAGAAAAAAAAGGTCCTGTGCGACCCAAACAAACCCAAACAAACTATTCGCAAAACTTTAAACGCGTTTTTCTCGAAACATGGTTTTTCAAAATGGCACGCAGCATAACTCGAACAATTTTCATTTTTTTTACTTGAAATTTTAACCAGATGTGAACATTTACATTATCTTGAGAATGTCGATCGGAATTTTCAAGAACTTTATTTATTGATTTTTTATTAACAAAAAACTTGCCGTTTTTTTCGTCAAAAATCAATTTTTTTTTTCAAACGCACGCCAAAACCACAAAAATTGATACTTTTTAAAATCCGATCGACATTCTCTAGCTATAGCTCTCTAGATTAATGGTTTTTTTTTTTTGTTCTAGATTCAAAAGTGCACCAGTGGTGCTGCGTGCCGCGGAGCCCTGGAAGCAAAACATGTCCCGGGAAGATAGCTGTGGAACCGCCATTTTGTTTTTTTTTACTGTAAAAAAATTTTATAATAAAGTTTAATGTATGCCCGATAACACCATTAAAAGTTTTTTTTCAAATACCTTCAATTTCGGGAGCAAAAAATTAGTGAAAAAACCTTTTTTTTTGGGCCGTTACAGTACCCTTACCCCTTAAGGAATCAGTACATTTTGAAAATTTCAAAAAATCCAAAGCAGGCGAGACTTGAAGAAATCGACGATGATGTACATTCAGAAGGGCTTTTGTACGGTGCAGGAATTGCCGATTGAGTTTAGGTAAGAGTTTTTCATAGTATAAACTTCAAACGCGTTTTTCTCGAAACGTTTTCAAAATCTAGCTCCATCGTATCTCTAACAAGGGGACAGTACGGCAGTCGGATTTTTGTAATTTTTCGTACTCATGGTACGTGAAGTTCAGGGCTCGAATATTAATATCCCAAAGCAGTTCGACGCCACATTCAGAAATTTTCGAGAAAATTGTCTTTGAAGTTTTCGAGCGCAGTCTTATCCCACAAAGATGCGACAATATTCGAACCGGGCTCGTGGCGTACCCGGTAGCGCTCGAGTCTAGTAATCGCGGGGTCGCTGGTTCGAGTCTCACTTCGAAATTTTTTTTTTTTTTTTTTTTTTTTTTTTTTTTCATTTTTTTTTAATTCGCATACCTCCGTCATTTAAATATCCCGATAAATTTGTGTTGTATATAATCACATATTATTATATATAATTAATATAATATATCTATATATGTTTATATATGGACAAAATCCATATATAGTTATTTATGTACAAAATTCATTATAGTTATACATAATTATATATTTTCTCATATATGATCATATATTATTTATATATAACAATAGGTGATTATTTATAAAAAAATAAATAAATAATCCCGGGATAAAAATCATAAAATCTATGCTAATTCACATATATGTAATTATAATTGTGAATGATAAATGCAAGTCTTATTTTTGATTATCTCTTGCTTGAAATTGCGAATAGGCGACGTAAAAATATCCAGTAATAATATTTACATAGACTCCCTTGTAGATTAATAGGAATATAAACTCCCTTGTAGATTAATAGGAAAAATTGCGAATGTAACAATGCAGCGTTTGTACGGTGTGCGAGATGCCGTGAAAATTACTGTTTTCCTTGTTTTTACGATGGTTATCACTCTGGCTCATGTAACATTACACCCGATGTACAAAACAAACGAATACAGACCGAATAATAAAGTATTCAATTCCTTACCCGACGTTTTTCATTTTTATCCTAAAAATGTTGTTGGTTATAAATATTGATACTTGAAAATGTATGTTTATAATCAAGAGATAATGAAAAATATGACTTGCGTTTTTTCATTTAAAAAAATGAAAAAAAAAAAAAAAAAAAAAAAAAAAAAATTTCGTAGTGAGACTCGAACCAGCGACCCCGCGATTATTAGACTCGAGCGCTACCGGGTACGCCACGAGCCCGGTTCGAATATCGTTGCATCTTTGTGGGATAAGAGTGCGCTCGAAAAATTCAAAGTCAATTTTCTCGAAAATTTCTGAATATGGTGTCGAACTGCTTCGGGATATTAATATTCGAGCTCTGAACTTCGCGTACCATGAGTACGAAAAATTACAAAAATCCGACTGCCGTACTGTCCCCTTGTAAAACTAATAAACCGATTCTCTTGAAATTTGAACCACATATTATAAACATGATTCGCAACAAGATGACCCTCGAAGTTTTTAAAATTTTGATTTTTACTCTTTTTTGGCGAAAAACTGCGAACAGATGCGTTTTTTTTTACTTTTTTCGTTTTTCATCTGCCATTTTTTTACTTTTTGATAAAACTTTAGATCCGAGGGTCATTTTGTAGCTGGTGTCATAATGAATCTAATGGACTTTGATGTTTTTGTTTCAGACAAGCCGTTGCCAAGTTGTGATGGAGCTACCTAGCCCACCTACTTTTGGGGTGTTACGTTAAACTATAGTTTTGTACATAAAAATGAATAAATTTTTTTAAAAATGTATTTCAAGACTTTATTTATCGAGCCCAACAACTTTTATATTCATGTCTTTTATAAAATCCTCAAAAAAACTGCGAAAAAAGCCTTTTTTCGTGGCGCCCAAGTGGACTGGCCCCTTAAGATGGTAACGCGTCTATGAAGAAGTACTATAAGCAAGCTTGAAATTCAGTGGATGTCGATTCGCCGAAGTTTAAACAACTTTTTATTCATAGTTTGAACATCCCGGGAAAAAATGGACATATATAAACATAAATAATCATGTATGATCTTGTCATAAATGATCACGAACGGAATTTTTCTCTATAGAATCATGTATAGTGATATATAGCCATATATGATCACATGTAATCATATATGATTATATATACTCATATACTAGTGCATATAACGATATATAACCATGTTCAATCATACATTGATTTGCATACATACGCATAATAAGAAATTACAAAAAAACAGATTTTGTATTTTTATAAAAATTATATTGTCGTGTGTATCGCAAATTCAATATGTATACATATTAAGTGAAAGATTCTTCGTATAATATTTCATTAATAATAATAATAATGATGTTCAGTCTGCAAATGTAAAAGGTTATATAATATTTCATAAAATAATGCACCGTTTATAAGGCTTGTATTAGGTGTACAACTTAGTTCGGTCCGTTTTCGAACGATGGCTCTAGGTGCTATAAGGGGGAAAATCACAGTAGCACACAAAAAAATAGGCATATTTTCGGGAATTAATTTTGGCTGAATAAAAGTATCAATCGAAAATCTGTAACGTAGGTTTCATAGCAATACTAAAAAAGTACAAAATGTAATTTTTTCAATAAAAAATATTTAAAAATGGCGGCTGCGCAGCATATGCCCCAAGGCGCCTTTTTTTGAGCTCGCCGAAGACATAACTCGAGCAAATTTTTACCGATCGACTTGAAATTTTTACAGTAGCTTCGAAACATCTTTCTCCACGGAGCTACGTAGGATTTTTTCGATATATTGATTTTTCGCAAAATGGTGCATGTTTGAAAATAAAGTTAAATTTTAACAAAAAAAAACGCCATAAAATCGTCGATAAAAAAAAAGTAAGCCATATAAAATAAAAAATCCTACGTAGCTCCGTGGAGAAAGATGTTTCGAAGCTACTGTCAAAATTTCAAGTCGATCGGTAAAAATTTGCTCGAGTTATGTCTTCGGCGAGCTCAAAAAAGGCGCCTTGGGGCATGTGCTGCGCAGCCGCCATTTTTAAATATTTTTTATTGAAAAAATTACATTTTGTACTTTTTTAGTATTGCTATGAAACCTACTTTACAGATTTTCGATTGATACTTTTATTCAGCCAAAATTAATTCGCGAAAATATGCCTATTTTTTGTGTGCTACTGTGATTTCCCCCCATAAATGGTTGACGGCAACAGCTGATTTTTGCTGTATCGTGAAGTATCACCATCTCTTAACAAAATATCGTTTACAGACCTTTGAGTTTTGCACATCAAGTCTAATTTTTACTGTGGTGAAAATGTCGAATTTCGTCCCAAACAAGCACCATTTGCGGGAAGTGTTGATTTTCTGTTTGAATTGGAAGAAAAGTGCAGCTGAAACCCACCGAATGCTTGTGGAAGTTTATGGTGTACAGCTATAGGCAACAATTGATCCGTTTAAAGCGAGCTATAGCCGAAAAACGTCCAGAATATGCGAACAGACACGAGTCCATAATCTTTCAACATGACAACGCTCGGCCTCACGTTGCTATTATGGTTAAAATTATTTGGAAAATAGCGGGTGGGAAATTCTGGCTCACCCATCTTATAGCCCAGACCTTGCCCCTTCCGACTACCATTTGTTTCGATCGATGCAGAACGCTTTGACTGGAATACGCTTCACGTCACAACAGGGTATCAAAAATTGGCTCGAATCATTCTTGGCTTCAAAAGATGAACGCTTCTTCCGCGACGGAATTCATAAATTACCAGAAAGATGGAGAAAAGTAGTGGCTAGCGATGGACAATAGTTTGCTTAATGTATTAATTCATTTTATCATTCAAATAAGTGCGTATTTTAAGCAAAAAAACGGACCGAATTAAGTTGTACACCCAATACATTATTATTCAACTCAGCAACCAAAGTAATATATCAGTCTTGACAGAAATATTTAGAAATATAAAAATACTTATTTAAGAAAAGTATCACATTTTTACTTTCGTATATAATAGTGGTATTTATATATTTTTTCTTATAGTAATTTTTAGCTGTACTACCTGTACTTAACTTTGGCTGTATTAACTGGTATTGATAGAAAAATACTGATTGAATGGGTGGCATTCACTCTTATTATATATGGAATAATATCCATGGTCATATATGTTTTCGTTATTATATACGTTCAAATATGGTTGTTGCGGATAATTACGATTACATATAGGATTATATATGACACCAAAATAGTTTGTACATCGTATATAGGTTCATATACATGGTCTCATATACAATTATTTACGCTTATATATGGGTTTTCGGGAGCAAATGCAATTATATATGATAATATATAGTACATGTTGTATCATGTATGAATTCATATATATTGGGTTGGTAAGAAAGTCTTGCGACAATTTCCTTTCGATTAAAATATGTTTTCTTCTAACGAAGTTCTACAACATTCGAGAGTAGTATATTCAAGACTAGTCTAGAACCTTCCATGCCGTAGGGTATATAAGCGAGTCAGTTGTTCCGCGCAGACAGTACGAGCGAAGATGGATCATAGTGTACTTCGATCGATTGCATATTACGAATTTTTACAAGGGCGTTCTGCAAGAACCGCAGCCGCTAATATGTGTAGTGTGTTCAAGGCCAACGTAGTTCATCATTTAACGATATCCCGTTGGTACCAGCGTTTCCGTTCTGGCGATACATCTTTCGAAGACAAACCTAGGTCCAGCAGGAAATCAACTGTTGACGATGAAGAACTACCAGCACTTACAAAGGCAAAGCCTAATGAGTCGTCACGGGGATTAGCTTACAAACTCGGCTGTAGCCATCCCACGATTCTCCAACATTTACAAAATCTCGGATACAGAAAAGTTGTTTCTTCTTGGATACCACACGATCTCAGCGAATCAAACAAAGCGACACGCATGTCCATCTGTCTTTCACTCCTGTAACGTCCACACAGAAAGGATTTTCTTCAAGAAATAGTCACTGGAGATGAAAGCTGGGTGCTTTATGTTAACTACACACGTAAGAGACAATGGCTACCGAAAGGAGAAAAACCAGATCCGACCCCTAAGCTGCCCCGTGAAGTGAAGAGAGTTTTACTCTGTTGTTGGTGGGATTCTGAGGGCATGCTATATTACGAACTGCTCCCATCCAACACCACGATAAATGCAAATACTTACTCTGCACAACTGCAAAAGCTGGCTGAAATTATCAAACAAAAAAGGCGTAAACGTCTCCAAGTTCGGCTTCTCCACGACAATGCTCGACCCCACGTAGCTAAGATGACACAACAATCTATTTCGCAGCTGGGATGGGAAGTTCTACCGCATCCACCGTATTCACCAGACCTAGCACCTACCGACTACCATCTGTTTCGAGCTTTAAAAAATTATTTACAGGATAACAAATTTGATGATGTCGCGGATCTCAAAAATACACTGGTCGACTTTTTCAATCCACGACCCGAATAATTCTGGAGTGCAGGCGTGCAAAGTCTACCAGAGCGTTGGGCACGAGTTGTAGATACAGAGGGAGCATACATTACTGAATAATTGTTTACTGTTAAAATAAAATGTTTTTATATTTTACTCATGTTGCGTGTCGTAAGACTTTCTTACCAACCCAATACAACCATATGTTCATATATGAGTTCAGAGTACCAATTTTTGAACATACATGATCATATATGGGCATATATGGTCCACACCTAGAAAAAATAAATACTATACACGGTAATATGTCTTCATATATGATCATTCATGATGTCATGTTAAGGCATATATAATTGTATATAATGTTATATAGGAGTATAAATATTATATATGTTTATATCTGTCCATTTTTTTCACGGGATGGCAGATTTGGCGCAAAAAAAGAGTACGTTTCACTCGAAACTTTAAACGCGTTTTTCTCGAAATGTCGTTTTTCAAAACGGTGTACACTCTCAACGGAAGAGTTTTCAAGCTATCCGTCTCAAATTCTGCGCAACATTCTTCTCGCCATTCTTAATCTTGCTATGGAAGCTTTTTTTGTAATCTTCATATTTTTTAACGAAAAACTGTCGAAAAAATAGGCTAAATTTAATACTTTTTTTTTCAAACTGCCGGAATTTTATCAATTTTGATTTTTAAAAAACTCCATAGCAAGATAGCGACTGTCATAATAATTAATAATCTTTTTACGAATTTTATTTCAGGTAATATTTACGGCCACAACCGTGTGCACCGTAAGGACTTTTTTTCGACATTCTCAACCGTTGAAAAAAAAATGTATAAATAATACAAGTGCGGGAAACAACGAATTACAGCGCGCGTGAAATTGCCACATGAGCCAAAGGTTTATGGTGCATTTCACACGAGTACGAGTGAGAAATGCACCACAAGTCGAGGCGAATTCGGCAACTTACGCGCGATGTCATTCGTTTTCTTTCGCGCATATCCCATACATTATTTTTTGCAATGACTGTCTCGAAAGTAGGATTTGAGATTCAAGAAAACCAATAACAATTATATTCGAATACGACTGTGATAAGTTGACGTTTCATATCATGAATTTCGCTACCATGGAGACTAGATACCAGGAGGTCCAGCGCCAACGCAAAGGCGCTGAAAAAAACGTCCCCGAAAATGTATCGAAGTGATGGCGCTGGGGTGCAGCGGCACCCACATATATAGTAATATATTGGTCAACGAGGTGAAAGTGATCGGATGAGTTTCTAACTTCACGACAGACCGATCGTGACATCAAGCGTCAACATTTTCGCCTTTTCGTAACTTCCTCATGACGTTTTGAAAAAAAAAACTCGAAAGCGCCCATCAACCGTGTCCGAATGTTCCGTGGCTCCCTTGCAGACTTATGTTTCGTCACATATACGTTTTCAACTTCAAAAAATTACGCACGAGAACATAGAACTATATTTTTCAATTTAAAAAACTATGCATCTGTTCTTTACGCGTATCAATCACCGTAGCACTTCGTCGTAAATTTTATTATACTCTGACATTTAACACGAATAAGGGTTAGGTACGTCAGCTGTGATCGGTCATACATCGCACCCATGTTTAGCGTATATCTATATACATATAGCTGCCGGAGCACCCTAGCGGCATCCTTTCTCGTCATCGTTTTGGGCATGGAGCCTAGATACCAGGAGGTTCAGCGAGGCCTTTCAACTCGTCCCCAAAACGAGAACAAGAAATGATGGCGCTGGGGTGCTCCGGCACCTATATGTATATAGATATACGCTAAAAATGGGTGCGATCTAAGACAGATCACACATGATGTACCTAACCCTCATTACTGTTAAGGTATAACACCACTCTAGGATTTTGGAAAGACGTTTTCTTTCCTAAAAATACTTTGGTGTCATAAAAACAATATGCAATTGGTCCTGTAGCAATTTTTTTAATTTAAAGGTTCAATTATCGATTTGGCCGCAGCGCCTTGGAGCGCGCGCTGAGTTGCTCGTACAACTTTAAACGCGTTTTTCTCGAAACCACTTTTTTCGATCTCGGAAGACGGATTACTCAACCACCTTTGCATGCATCGATTTCGAGGTTGAAATTTTGACAGCAGCTTCACAATTATATTCTTTGTGGGAGTACGTATCCGTTTTTTGATTAAATATAAACTTCTTTTTATAAACAATTTACTGTTTTTTTTTGCAACAAATCGATTTATTTCCTTCAAAGTGCGCTATTTAAAAAAAAAAAAGCAAATTTCTAGGTAGTCTCATAGCTAATAATATATAATATTTTTTTTGGTTTTTGTTTCAGGTCTTATATTTTACGATAAAACCGTTCTCCCGTGAAGCTATACGTAAAAAAAAACACGTTTTTCTAGATGGACCATATTGCCGCCATTTTGAGTTTGAGCTTGAGATCTTTTCTCGCTTTTGCGTTTTTTTCCGAACCGTCATGAGGAAATTATGAATCGGCGGATATTTCGACGTTTGATGTCACGATCGATCTGTCGTGAGGTTAGAAACTCATCCGATCACTTTCACCTCGTTGACCAATATATTACTATACAGGGTGTCCCAAAACTCAACGATAATCTGAGACCGGATGAAAGGCCAAGTTATACCAGTTCTGGGAAAAATACAAAAAAAAATCCATATCACTCACTTCAGCGATAATAGACATTTAAAAAAAAAAGTTGAAATTCGACACCCTTGGTCGCATTTTCAAGTCCTGTGATCACCAATGTCACAATTTCGCTGTGATTTTTTTAATTTCGTGATCTTCATTAACGATGCTATTAATCGCAACTACAAATTAATGCAAAAAACATTGTTAATTTAATAAAATAAGTTAAGCTTTAGTGAGTCATGGTTCACAAAAATATTGTTACTTAACTTTGACACTTCATTTTGAAAAAAAATGTACTACACTACCCTTGGCAAGTTGTTTCAAAAGATGGCGCATTTAATCAAGATTTCAAAATGGTACAACACTTGCCACCTTTCTTGGCATTAAAAATTTTATTTCTAATTTTTTCAAATTGAGCTCATTTTGAACAACTCAACATTAGGAATTTTTGTTACTAAAAATTGTTATTTTTTGTTTCTGGTCTGAAATAAAATTATTATTTTTAGTAAAGAGGTTATTAACTGACTCAATTATCTCTTTACTAAAAATAATAGTTATTTCAAAAGATGGCGCATTTAATCAAGATTTCAAAATGGTGCAACACTTGCCACTATTCTTGCCATTAAAAATTTTATTTCTTATTTTTTTCAAATTGAACTCATTTTGAACAACTCAACATTAGGAATTTTTGTTACTAAAATTTGTTATTTTTTGTTTTTGGTCTGAAATAAAATTATTATTTTTAGTAAAGAGGTAATTGAGTCAGTTAATAACCAATTTTTATTGTAAAAAACATATTTTATTAAAAAACATATTGTAAAAAACATATGTTTTTTACAATAAAAATTGATTATTAACTGACTCAATTACCTCTTTACTAAAAATAATAATTTTATTTCAGACCAGAAACAAAAAATAACAAATTTTAGTAACAAAAATTCCTAATGTTGAGTTGTTCAAAATGAGCTCAATTTGAAAAAAATAAGACATAAAATTTTTAATGGCAAGAAAAGTGGCAAGTGTTGCACCATTTTGAAATCTTGATTAAATGCGCCATCTTTTGAAATAACTATTATTTTTAGTAAAGAGGTAATTGAGTCAGTTAATAACCAATTTTTATTGTAAAAAACATATGTTTTTTACAATAAAAATTGGTTATTAACTGACTCAATTACCTCTTTACTAAAAATAATAATTTTATTTCAGACCAGAAACAAAAAATAACAAATTTTAGTAACAAAAATTCCTAATGTTGAGTTGTTCAAAATGAGCTCAATTTGAAAAAAATAAGAAATAACATTTTTAATGGCAAGTGGTAAGTGTTGCACCATTTTGAAATCTTGATTAAATGCGCCATCTTTTGAAACAACTTGCCAAGGGTAGTGTAGTACATTTTTTTTCAAAATGAAGTGTCAAAGTTAAGTAACAATATTTTTGTGAACCATGACTCACTAAAACTTAACTTATTTTATTAAATTAACAATGTTTTTTGCATTAATTTGTAGTTGCGATTAATAGCATCGTTAATGAAGATCACAAAATTAAAAAAATCACAGCGAAATTGTGACATTGGTGATCACAGGACTTGAAAATGCGACCAAGGGTGTCGAATTTCAACTTTTTTTTTTAAATGTCTATTATCGCTGAACTGAGTGATATGGATTTTTTTTTGTATTTTTCTCAGAACTGGTATAACTTGGCCTTTCATCCGGTCTCAGATTATCGTTGAGTTTTGGGACACCCTGTATATGGAGGTGCCGCTGCACCCCAGCGCCATCACTTCGGGACATTTTCGGGGACGCTTTTTTCAGCGCCTTTGCATTGCCGCTGAACCTCCTGGTATCTAGGCTCCATGTTCGCTACATTCAAGTTTCTTCAATCGGTCCAAAATCATAGAACAAAAAACTGTCAACCGTGAAAAACACCGTTTTTTTTTCGCGAATCAATGCGGTAAAGTGAGCTATAATAGATTTTTTCCGCACGAGTGCGGGAAAGTAATCATCGTTGAAAAATAAGCCACTTTCCGCACGCTAAACACCAATCGAAAATCGCACTTTCGGGGCATTGCAAAAAAATGTTAACCTTTGAAAATTTATTTTTCGTTCTTCACGAGTGCTTTGATTTGACATGAAAAAAAACCAGACTGATTAACGTATTAGGAGTACAACTTTGCAGTGACCGTTTTACTTAGAGAGCCACTGCGGCCGAAGTAGTGGCCCTAGCTCAATAAAAAAAGTGGCATTTTAAACTAGAGGCTCTGCCAATGTAAACAATTTAAAAAAGCTAACGGATAAGTGTATGCATTATAAAGTTATAGGCACTCAAACATGGCAACCTACGAGCCGAATTCTCAGCATTTGCGGGAACTGCTCCAAAGACAACAAAGGAAGGGATTTTTGCACCGGATTGTGACTGGAGATGAAAAGTGGGTTTACTACGATAATCCTAAACGCCGAAAATCATGGGGACTGCCTGGTCATATTCCGTCATCGACGCCCAAACCGAATATTCACGGATCCAAAGTGATGCTGTGTATCTGGTGGGACCAGCTGGGCGTTGTGTACTATGAGCTGCTCAAACCATCCGAAACCATCACAGGGGAACTCTACCGACGTCAGTTGATGCGCTTGAGTAAGGCACTCAAAGAGAAACGGCCACAATTCAACGAAAGACATGACAAGGTGATACTGCAGCATGACAATGCCCGACCCCATGTTGCAAATGTCGTGAAAAAGTACTTGGAAACGCTGAAATGGGAGGTTTTATCCCACCCGCCGTACTCTCCAGACATTGCCCCTTCCGACTATCACTTGTTCCGGTCAATGGCATACGATTTGGCTGACCAGCACTTCGGTACTTACGAAGAAGTAAAAAATTGGGTCGATTCCTGGATTGCCTCCAAGGACCAAGACTTTTATCGACGCGGGATTCGAATGCTACCTGACAGATGGGCCGAGGTCGTAGCTAGCGACGGGCAGTACTTTGATTAAAAAATATGTAGCCACTTTTTTATAATAAAGCCTTAAACTTTTGAAAAAAACGGTCACTGCAAAGTTGTACTCCCAATATTTTAACCATAAAAAAAAAGTGAAAATCAGCTACTTTTCGACGATAAGGAGTTGATTCGCACAACAGTTTCGAGTGTTTGAAAGCATTGGGAATGATTTTTCTTTCGATAAAGCATTAATTATCACGAAAAAAACAGCGAGAACTTATTCAACGTTTCAATATATGGAGCGATAAAAAAGTAAATTACGTCTTCGGCTCTCCAGACTCTGATGGATCTGTCCTGGGAGCCGGAATAAATCAATCCGCGTCCGCCCCACCTGACGCAGGTGACGCTCTTCGTGTGGCCCGCGAGTACACGGACTGTCTGTCCCAGCGTCGTGTCCCATATCCTAAGGTCGCAATCTTTCGACGAGCTCACGAGATAGCGACACTCGGGATTGCTATGATACGGCTCCCAGCAAAGCGCGGTCACCCACATCTTGTGGCCGAACATCGATTTACCAGTTTGCTTGCCCGTCTGCGGATCCCACAACAGTATAGTGCCGTTTTTACACGCCGAGGCGATTTTCGTCCCACAGGGGGACCAAGATATGCACAGCACCCAGTGCCTGTGACCCTCGCATGTGAAATGTGGCGTTTGCGTGTTGATGTCCCAAAATCGCACGGTCGTGTCGCCCGAGCCGCTCGCCAAGTGTCGGCCGTCCGGAGAAAACGCCACCGAAATTACCGCTTCCTTGTGGCCTGAAAAAAATCATGAATTTACTCTTTTGTGAAATGCTATTATTCTTTTTTTTTTGGAACACGATAAGTTATGGATGGAAAATAATTAGGGTACAAAAATTAGCGCAATATTAGATTAATACTTTGTTACTTATGTAGGTTTATTACTTGTCATACAACTATTGTTTGCAGTCTAATTATAATTTATATGTGTATGTAATTTATTTGTATATATATTCGATTTATATAGGTAGAATATACCACTGTCGTCGAATATCCATAAGTCGAATATTCATAAGTCGAATGTCCATAATAGTACAGTCATGCTGTATATTGGAATCGGAAAAAATTAGAAGAAGGCTAGTTTTTTGACAGACGATTTTGTAGGTGCCACGGGTGCTAAACCAAGTATGCCTAAAAATCGGGGGGTGGGGTTTTTTAGGGGATGAGGGTGGATTAATGCCAAACTGCAACTTCCACGAAGTCGGCGCCGGGAGACAAAATGTTCAGAAAAATTCGGGTTTTATTTTTGTCCATAGCGCCGAAGTCGTGGAAGTTCATTTTGGGGGTGAAAAAGTGGGGTGAAATTTTGAAAAATCAGTTTTCATTCGATAACTCTTTAGGACAAATTCATACAATTTTTGTTCAAATGGAAACGTTGTAGCCCTTGAAAAGACGCGTCGATCGAGTATTCGATCAACCCTCTCCAATAGTATCTTCACCCCCAAAAGAATTGTTGAAGAATTTAAAAAAAATTGTTTATTTTGTAACTCAAAAACAATCGATTTTTCGGGGATGGATCAAATGTACGAAATGTAGAGAATAATTTTCTCTATATTTTCGTTCCTATGCACAACTTTTGAATTTTGCCTTTTCGAACCCCTCTCAAGGGTTGAAAATTCAAAATGAAATTCTGGGAAAACTATTGACCGAAACTAAAGAGATACGAGTTTGGCGCTGTGGACAAAAATGTAGCTGAGGGTTCAAGCTTCAAATTCTTCCACGGCGGCGAATTCGTGCCGTCAATAGTTTTCCCAGAATTTCATTTTGAATGTTCAACCCCCGAGGGGGATTGGAAAATTAAAATTCAGGGGTGGTCCGTAGCAACGAAAATAAGGAGAAAATTATTCTCTACATTTCGTACATTTGAACCATACTCGAAAAACCGATTGTTTTTGAGTTATTCAATAAACTATTTTTTTTTGGTTTTTTAACCATTTTTGGGGGTGAAGATATTATCGGAGAGTGATGATCGAATACTCGATCGACGCGTCTTTTCAAGGGCTACAATGTTCCCATTTGAACAAAAAACATACATTTTTTTCTAAAGAGTTATTGAATTAAAACCGATTTTTCAAAATTTCACCCCACTTTTTCACCCTTAAAATGAACTTCCACGAATTCGGCGCTGTAGACAAAACTAAAGCCCGAATTTTTCTGAACATTTTGTCTCACGGCGCCGACCTCGTAGGGGTTGTAGTTTGGCATTAATCCACCCCGATCTCCTTTCATCCCCTAAAAAAGAACCCTACACTCCGATTTTTAGGCAAACTTGGATTTAGCACCCGCGGTACCTACAAAATCACCTGTCAAAAAACTAGCCTTATAATTTTCTCCGATTCCGGGTTTTTTCAGCGACAGCACGACTGAGAATAAGTGAGAATAGAGTAGAAATGAGTGCCAGAAATAGCGGGAAGTAGAGACAAGTTAGTATAGAGGGTGAGTATAGAGTAAAAAATGAGCGCCAGAAATGGCGGGAAGTAGAGGAAAAGTGAGTACTGAAGGTAAGTATAGAGTTTGTTAGGGTTTGTTTGGGTCCCTGAACCCAAATAAACTCACTTATGGATATTCGTACTTATGGATATTCGACTTATGAATATTGGCACTTATGAATATTCGACCTATGGATATTCGACATATGGATATTCGTACTTATGGATATTCGGTTATGGAAATTCGACTTATGGATATTATACCCCAATCGAATATACACTATCTGCGAAAAGTTTCCGGACAAAAATTCTAAAAAAGTTCCCTAACGATTTTTTATGCCATTTCGCTGATAGTTGGCATAAATGAATTTAATAAACGGCATTTTGAAGGAGAGGAATTCACCGTCATTCTGGGTTTTTAGAAAAAATGTTACCATTTTTTTACGACGGGTACCCGTTTTCGAAAACGACCATTTTTTGCCTTTTTAATTCCTTTACTGGGGACCCCGTTTACAGACAGTTTTTTTAATGCATTTCTGTGACCGGAATCATAAAGGGGGACGCTCAAGCTTCAATTTTGTTTTTTTAAAGCTTCGTACGATTTTTTTTCTAAAGATATTTTGATTAAAACAAAAAAGAGACGATTTAAAAAATAACGTGTAACGCGAAAACGGCAAGGATTCAAGAAAAACCTCAGGATAGTAAAAAGTTGAATCGGTTTTTGTTGAGTTTGTGAGAATTTTTTCAGTTTTTTTCTCTTACCTATTTTCGGTAAAAAATCAGGTGATTTAATAACTGTAACTGGAGAACTAAGGGATTTGTGGTAAAATTTCAAGAGAGAAAAAATGGTATTTTTCCATTTTCAACGCAACACTATCGGTTGATATCAATCGATTGGCGTGACGAGAAAACTATAAAATTTTAATGGAGAAAAAAAAAGTCGAAAAAATCTGAAATAATTCTATTGCGTTGAAAATAGGAAAATTGAATTTTTTCGTCTCTTGAAATTTTACCACAACCCCCTAAGTTCTCGAGTTACGGTAATTAAATCATCTGATTCAACTACTGTAACGCTAGTGAAACTTTAGGGCCTGCCACGGTAACGGGTATTGTCATGAGCGAATTTAACATTTTTTTCGTATGAAAAAGTAATTCACTCATAAAATTGATTACACATCTATTTAGTATGAATATCAAGTTCTTAAAAAAAATATTTTTTTTTTTTTCGATGTAAAAATGGCCGACTACTCGAAACTTCTCGAAACAGCTTTTTTTTTCCAATTGGCGTGACAAATAACTTCAACAATTTTCACTCGATTTACTTTAAATTTAAAAGTTATATTCCTAATTATATATATATCCTAAAGTTATATTCATTTCGCAGAGAAGTACGTACGGAATTTCTGATTAATCGAAAACTTTTCATCTTATGAGCAGTTTATGAGCAGTAATAACGAAATTTTTCACTGAAAATTCATTTCTTAAATTCAAATACCTACAACTTTTGAATAAAACAATATTTTTTGAATTCCGAACGTACTTCTCTAGGTATTCTAATGTAGATTGACGAGAATTTTTGTTTTTTGTTCTAGGTAAAAAATTGTTAATGCTAAATGTCACGCCGCGCAGCGACTTAAAAAAAAAAGATAACAAAAGAAAAGGTAAAACTATAGAATCAGGGCTCCAGCCCAAAATCGGTCCAAAACTTTTTTGGGGTATTGTTGTGGATAATAAACGATTTTACATGATGAATTAAGGTGGGGCAAGCCCTAATATGAAAAAAAAAAACGTTAAAAAGTGTCATTACGGTGGAGGGTAGAAAAGAAATACGTGACATGATTTTTTGTTTTCAACCTTTTTTTTTAATCTGTCTAATTAACAATCACTGTGCGTGCGTTTACGTGTATGCGTGTACATGTATGGATGTGTGCGTATATGCATTCGTGTGTGTTCGCGCGCATGCATACATGCGTGTGTGTGTCCGTGCGTGCATGCGTGTGTGTGTGTGTGCGCGCTCGTGTGTGCATATGTGAGTGTGTGTCTATAATTCGCTATTTTGTCCCGCGTACACACACACACACACACGTATACATATAATACTCGCACGAAGCAAAGTGAATTGATGAAACATAAACAAGGTAAGGCAAACAGAGTAAAAAGGTAAGTATATTTTGAACGAACCTCGAAATATTAGTATATCAATGGAAATTATGTGCGAAGTAATGACACTTTTTAACGTTTTTTTTTTCATATTAGGGCTTCCCCCACCTTAATTCAACATATAACATCGTTTTTTATCCATAACAATACCCCAAAAAAGTTTTGGCCCGATTTTGGGCTGAAGCCCTGATTCTATAGTTTTACCAAAGAAAATATTAGTAGTCGGCCATTTTGTACATCGAAAAAAAAAATTCTAACAGCTTGATATTCATACTAAACAGATGTGTAATTAATTTTATGAGTGAATCACTTTTTCATGCGAAAAAAATGTTAAATTCGCCGTAGGTTTATACCCGTTACTGTGGCCTAAGGCCTTAAACGCGCTTTTCTCGAAACTAAGGTTTTTAAACGGTGCACACGATTTCTCGACATCTAATGGACGGATTGACTTGAAGTTTGGTACAACTATACAGTGTAATAGTAGTACAGTGTAATAGTAGTAAATAACAGTGTAAACGTCTTGACCGACGTTTCTCTCCTAAACGTTTTTTTTTCTTTGGTTATTAACAATAATGAGGCTATTTTTCCTCGAAAAATCGACAAAAAAATTCAACATATTCCTCGGGAAATCGAAAAGAAAATTCAATATTTTTCCTCGCAAAATCGAAAAATAAATTCAACATCTTTCCTCGAAAAATCGAAAGTAAAATTCCAAATTTTTGTTCTCGATGATTCGAACACGATAACACGGAAAAGCTCGATGAAGTCTTAGCCACTATTATCTATTTCAAGGAAAAACTCGTTTTTGTTTATTTCAGATCACCCAGATGGCCCAAATCAAGTACACCGTTGAGCCCTTCACATACATTCAAAGGGCCTGCACGATATTATTTATGACTTCTTTGATCATTGATGTTTTCACATAAAATTTAGTACACAACTTTGTTAATGTAAATACAAATAAATGTCCAAACGATAATTTAAATAATCTTACTGATGCTCTCAAAATTAAGTTTTTCAATAACCTTCAGTTTTGGCCATCACAGTAGCTCAAATCCTCAATTGTTTTTCATTAATTGCCATTATTATGATTATTCATTGAAAGTGTAATTCATCAACAATGTTTATTTACTATCTTCTCGATTTTATGACGTTGAAGTTTGTATGGTTGGAATGCAACGATTTTTCGTTTATTTTTTTATTTCTTCATTTATATCATCATCATTATCCATTTTTTTGCAAATCGACGTTGTAAATGCCTAATTAAAAAACATAGAAATGTTCGAGTTAGTTTCACAGGCTAAATAGACCGCAAAAAAATTGAACAATAAAAAAGAATTAATTTTTGTCGCATTCAAACTACGCGAACTTCGACATTATTTAAGGCAGTGCTCTAGTTTATTCGAATTTCACCCCCTCTCCCACCTCCGATAAGGGCGGGTTCCGGAAGTTGGAAATCGTTGCCAATTTTTTTGTGGCTTTCGTTAGGTACTAGGAACGATCGGCGCAAATAAAAAAACTGGGAATCCCTTTATCGCCGGAAATACAATTTTTATTCGAATTTGACCCCCTCTCCCACCCCCGATAAGGGCGGGTTCCGGAAGTTGGAAATCGTTGCCAATTTTTTTTTGGCCTTCGTTAGGTACTAGGAGCGATCGGCGCAAATAAAAAAACTGGGAATCCCTTTATCGCCGGAAATACAATTTTTATTCGAATTTCACCCCCTCTCCCACCCCCCATAAAGGCGGCTTCCGAAAGTTGAAAATCGTTCCCAATTTTTTTGTGGGTCTCTTTAGGTATTAGGAACAATCAGCGCAAATAAAAAACTGGGAAATCCTTCACCGGCGAAAATACGATTTTCATTCGACTTTCACTCCCCCATAAGGGTGGGTTCCGGAAGTTAGAAATCGTTGCCAATTTTTTTGTGGCTTTCGTTAGGTACTAGGAACGATCGGCGCAAATAAAAAAACTGGGAATCTCTTTATCGCCGGAAATACAATTTTTTTTCGAATTTGACCCCCTCTCCCACCCCCGATAAGGGCAGGTTCTGAAAGTTGAAAATCGTTCCCAATTTTTTTGTGGGTTTCTTTAGGTACTAACAACAATCAGCGCAAATAAAAAACTGAGAAATCCTTTACCAGCGGAAATACGCTTTTCATTCGACTTTCACTCCCCCATAAGGGTGGGTTCCGGAAGTTGGAAATCGTTGCCAATTTTTTTGTGGCTTTCTTTAGGTACTAGGAACGATCGGCGCAAATAAAAAAACTGGGAATCCCTTTATCGCCGGAAATACAATTTTTTTTCGAATTTCACCCCCTCTGCCACCCCCGATAAGGGCGGGTTGCGTTAGTTGAAAATCGTTCCCAATTTTTTTGTGGGTCTCTTTAGGTACTAGGAACAATCGGCGCAAATAAAAAACTGATAAATTCTTTACCAGCGGAAGTATGATTTTCATTCGACTTTCACTCCCCCCTAAGGGTGGGTTCCGGAAGTTGGAAATCGTTGCTAATTTTTTTGTGGCTTTTTGCGGACGCCCAAAATTGGTGCCGCAAATAAAAAAACTGGGAATGTCATTATCACCCGAGATATAATTTTTTTTCACTTTCAATCCCTCAAAAAGGGTGGATTCTGGGCCCCCAAATTTTTTTAAACGTTTTGTATAGCCTGTTCGGATATTGTGGAGTCATAATGTACCCGAAAAAAATTAATTAAAAATAAAAAAAAATTCAAAGATTTTCGTTGGAGTCCAACGATGCAAACTTCAGACTCATTCTAGTTTCTCGGGACGAAAAAATCGATTTTTTTTTTCATAAATCACATCTACAACATGTGTAGAAAATGTGTGCCAAAGGATTTTTCGATATTCGAAGTGGTTCACAAGTTACGGCCCTGGAACGGAGCACGTATACGGAGCACGCGCCGGGCTGCTCCGAAAGCCGCGCAATTCAAACACAATAAACCGCCTCTTTCTGAAGCAGTTCAAAAAGTTATAAAGCCAATTTATGAGGATTTATCCAAAGAAGAATTGTTAAGCAGATGCCTTGGAGCGGAAACTCAAAATAATAACGAGTCGCTCAATTCGTTAATCTGGACTTTTGCTCCGAAGCACCTCCATTCTGGGCCAAAAGTGGTTGAAATCGCCACGTTTCTCTCTGTCATAATCTTCAACGAAGGATTCAAATCTATCCTGAAGACGTTGAAAACCATGGGAGTGAAAATCGGCCCACAAGCTAAAGGATATGTTGAACAGCGTGATAGCTCTCGGATCGACCGTTCAGAAAGGCGCACGAGTGATGTTGTAAAACAGGCCCGAATCGCGAAAAGGGGAGACGAAGCAGCTCTGCGTGACTTCCAAGAAGAAGAGGAAGGCCTATTGTGTGGTCCAGGCATAGCAGATTGACGGTGAGATGAAATTTTTAGTATAAATCACATGCGCGAACTTTCGAACGCGTTTTTCTCGAAACACCATTTTTCGAAACGGTGACCACGATATTTCAGAAACTACTGCACCGATCTTGTTCAAATTCATACAGCATCTTTAATATGTTATAAGCCAGCGATTGAACTAGGATTATCATGATTGCTTCGATAGTTTTTTTTTGTACGAGCGAAAAACTTAAGAAAAAATGAGTAAAAAATAGAATGTAATTTTCAAAAGTGTATAAAAAAGTCAATATTCGTAATTTAGAATTCACTCTAGTTCAATCGCTAGTCTTAAATATGAAGATTAAAATGCCGTTTGGTTTTTTGATTTCAGATAAGCAGAACAGCCGCAATCTTGCTCACCATCAAGCACCTCTTTTACTTGATGTCTTCCTGTCGGCCACTATAACTTTTATTCTATTATATATTTTGACTTCAAAAAATTTGTAAAGCTTATTTAAATGTTAATAAAGATTATGCAAAAACAATGAGATTGATTATTTCGATGCTTTGCCCGTAAAAAATTATTGAATAAGCCGTAAAAAAACAGCCGAGAAACTAGAGGAC
Source organism: Ophion obscuratus (assembly GCA_964007375.1). Lineage (NCBI taxonomy): Eukaryota > Metazoa > Arthropoda > Insecta > Hymenoptera > Ichneumonidae > Ophion > Ophion obscuratus. Next base: position 79,841,624 of record OZ023312.1, read on the forward strand.
CGCGTTAATTTTTTTATTTGCAGGATACATTACGTTGAAATTTTGATATAACAATCACAACAAAAATCTATAGGTATTTTTTACCGTGGCTGCGGATGGCCTCTCCAGAAAGTTAAAGTCCTTGGGGGCCATTTAGTGATATTAAAACAATAATAATAACACAACAATGGTAATGATAATAATGATATGTTATAATGGTAACTAATTATCTTGTACTGGGAATGAAAAATAAAATAAAAACTGTAGAAAGAATAAGAATTACATAGCGAAAATTGGCTCAGTCTCTAAGTATATTGCTTGTAACGTATACTCTGTGAATTTTTTTTTCCTCACCTTCTATCGATCCTGTGCACCTCGTGACGGCTCTAACTTTAAAAACAGCCTGCGGTTGATATATAATCTCCACGACATCTTCGCTGACGCTGAAGCCCTTTTCCAAATTGTGCTCCAAGCTTTCGGTCACCTCGACGTCATTGACGAAAAAGGCGAGCGGCAGAGGATCCTCTTCTTGGAGGAGCGCGTTGCAGATAAGTTGAAGCTTCTCTACGGTTATATCGATCGGCAGATCCAAAAGACCACCGGGCAATACTTCTCCCGTGTCGGATTTGAATCGTGCCAAAACACGCTTAGTTTCTCCTTCCGACGGCTGCTCCACTTCCGTGCCGAGCATTCGTTTATCCATTTTCGTGCGGATATCACTAGAATCGGTTAATATCGACTTACTAGTTATTATCACGACTTATTTCCTTTTTTCGTGAATCTTTATTGAATTCAAGGCACGGGTATCATTTTCCAATAGAATAACGAGTGCCTGTCAAAAATAGTAACAAACACGTGCTTCGAACGACTCGCGCGAGTCTTCTGCTTTTGTTTTTGAGGTTAGGAGCGCCAAACTTCGCGAGTCAAATCAGTACGAGTCAAGTTCCTCGAAATACCCATACACAGAGATTATCGATATTTTCCATTGTGTTGCACAAATGAAAATTAACTTTAGCTCATCCCGTTTAATTGATCCTGCTCGATTTGTAAATTATTGAATAATATTGTTCAAGTAAATCGCACGGAAAATACACGTTATTATAAAACGTTTGAAATTATCGTCTGAGTATATAATTATCATTTAGATGGTACAAATTGCAATTTTTTATTGACCTTTTAGTAAATTAACGTATTACGAGGTTGAAAGAGCAGTGGAATTTAAACGAGTCACTGATTTGACCAAAGAGACTAGAGCACGGTTGTATATACAGGTCTGGGCACTCCCGTATATTCCGTATACCCCAAAGCGTGCCTCTATGCGACGCCTCTCTTTGCGGAACTGGCCGCAAAAGCGTGGAGCGCTGCTATCTCGGAGGCATGTGCGACAGAGCGCGATGTATGCGCGCATGCGAATTGTCTTTCCCTTCACGTGGCTGTGATGAAAAATTAATACATCCTAAATAATTAGTCGAACACAAAAACTAAAAGCATAAACCGAAAATATGAGCGATGAGCCATTAGTTAATGATACTCATCGTCTTCGACATGGATATGGCGATTGAACTATCGCTCAATCCAATTAAATTTTTTTTTGTTTACGGAAAAGAACATTCGTAATTTACGTGTAGCACGCATTCCTTTCATTAGTAGTAGTAGTAGTTGAAAAGTAGTAGAAGATATCAGTAGTCATCATTGGGAATTTTTAATAATGAGACGTGCTCCGGGTTATTTATGTATCCACTTCTACATCCCGGAATCATGCACCGCTTCGGCATCGCAATATATAGACACTTCATCTTTTGTTATTGCGTATTGAATAAAAACCGTGGCTACGATACACTCGAAATCACCCCGCCAAAACGAGGTTAGGCCACACGTTCATACGACCGTCACCACACAACGTGCATGCCATGCCCACGGTCTTACATACAGGTCTTGCAACGGAGCTAAATTTTCGTGGTGGGGGTAGGCACTCTTATATGTTTTAATTTTCGATTCACTAGGCGCCGCTACGCGTCGCTACTAGCAAGGGGAAGTAGTTTCCCCCTTACCTCTTACAGGCGAATGGGCCCACGGTAGTAATGGGCCAAAGGTGTTTACGTCACGCAGCCAACGGCGCATGCGTTGCGGTCAGGAGGAAAAAGGACACAAGAGCTATTTCTCTCTTCGTCGCACCACTACTTCCCCTTGCCGTCACGCACCAAGCGGCAGAAATCGGAATAAAAAGCAAACATCTAAAGGTACCTACCCCCACTACCGCCGTTGTCAGACCTGTATGTAAGACCATGGAGCCTAGATACCAGGAGGTTCAGCGGCAATGCAAAGGCGCTGAAAAAAGCGTCCCCGAAAATGTCCCGAAGTGATGGCGCTGGGGTGCAGCGCGACCGACATATATAGTAATATATTGGTCAACGAGGTGAAAGTGATCGGATGAGTTTCTAACCTCACGACAGACCGATCGTAACATCAAACGTCGAAATATCCGCCGATTCATAATTTCCTCATGACGGTTCGGAAAAAAACGCAAAAGCGAGAAAAGATCTCAAACTCAAATCGATTTTTTGCCAAAAAAAAACGTAAATTGTTTATAAAAAGAAGTTTACATTTAATCAAAAAACGGAAACGTACTTCCATAAAGAATATAATTGTGAAGCTGCTGTCAAAATTTCAACCTCGAAATCGATGCATGCAAAGGTGGTCGAGTAATCCGTCTTCCGAGATCGAAAAAAGTGGTTTCGAGAAAAACGCGTTTAAAGTTGTACGAGCAACTCAGCGCGCGCTCCAAGGCGCTGCGGCCAAAGCGATAATTGAACCTTTAAATAAAAAAAATTGCTACAGGACCAATTCCGTATTGTTTTTATGACACCAAAGTATTTTTAGGAAAGAAAACGTCTTTCCAAAATCCTAGAGTGGTGTTATCCCTTAACACTAATGAGGGTTAGGTACATCATCTGTGATCTGCCTTAGATCACACCCATGTTTAGCGTATATCTATATACATATAGGTTGCGGAGCACCCCAGCGCCATCATTTCTTGTTCTCGTTTTGGGGACGAGTTGAAAGGCCTCGCTGAACCTCCTGGTATCTAGGCTCCATGTGTAAGACCGTGGCCCTGCCCCGTAAACGCGGTATAAACAAAAGTGCCTCCCCTTCACTAGCGCCGCGGTGGAATGCGCAAATAGAGGCGTCACTTAGAGTCACGCATTTTTGAACGGAGTGCCCAGACCTGTATATACGACCGTGGATTTGACTAATCGTTGGCGCCCTCTTCCGTTCCGAAGCGACGCCGCGGACTGGCGCGCGCGATTCGTGGGATTTGTCAAATTCTATCTATCCCTCTGTAGCGAACGAATTTTTAAAGAAAGCCAATACGACCGAACACTATATATATATACATACGCAATAGTGCGACTAATAGTATTCGCAGATTCTCGCCGCGGATCCCGGCGCGTACCGGAAATCCCTTCGCAGTTTTCTTTCAACTGGAGCACACGCACATATATATATAGAATCTTTTCTCGTTGTCTCTCGCCACCTCTCGATCCAAATTCGCGGAAGAACGTTTTTTTCTTTATTTACATCTGTCTGTGAGCGTCGAGTGTACGGAGAAAAAAGGGGGCAAAAAAAGAACGGTCGAAGTAACATTCGTACGCGATGCTTCGGGCCGAAGGTCTCCGTAACGTCGCTTGACGCTTAGCGATGTCCGATAAGTCGACAATTAAGACGGACTCAGGTAGCTCGATACTCCTCAATAATTTGCGCAAATTTCGATTCCAAAAGAAAACCGACCACAAAACAATCATGTGTGAGTACATTTTTTTCAACTTTCGCAATTCCTGCCGCCCCGATTGGTCATTTTATTTTATTTTTTTTATTTAAATTCGGGAAAAAAAGAAAGTACGAGCCTCTTGTGTCTCATTTCAGCGGACGACGATAGCAATTTGACTGTACCGGAGTTTCAAACGCGACGGAAAATCGTCAACCGCATCGAGGACAGCGACAGCGACGTCGAAAACTCCCCGAGGCCAAAAGACGACGACTCGGCAGGCGACGAGACCAAAGATAGGGAAACAAAACTCAAGTACCTAGTTACACAATTTCCCGACATCGACGCCGTCGTAAGTAGACACCGATGAGTCGAAAGAGAAGTCAATTTTTTACGAGCGCCGAACGGACAGCTGTTTGTTTTCATCCACAGAAAAAAATATTTTTTACCGAACATCCTTTGTTTACGTAGTTTCAAGGTCAAGTAAAGGACGCACGGAGAAACATTGTCATAAAAAAGTGTCAAAAACAGGCCTTACGAAGTCCTGGCGGTCCGACGTGTCTACGATTGTCTCAGTGTCGTTCGAAATGTTTCAGCGCATTCAAGACGCGCTGAACAATGCCAATTGGAATTCGGAGGAAGCGGAAGAGGCGTTGCGGAATAATAGAAAACGGACGCTCAAAGCATCGGCGAGAACGAGCAATAAAAAGCGAAGAAAGACCAATAGAGATGAGGAGGTGGATGTTGACTCGGACGACGCTCAGTATAAGCGAAAAGTTTACGACAGGTTCGTGGGACGATGCTTGATCGTAGCTGCATGTTTTCGGTTGTGGGTCGACTTTTTTTTTGCACCAACCAGGAGACGGCACGACTGTGGGGTCGGGGATGTGGCCGAATTTTTTTGTGGTGAAAAAGCACCCCAAGCACCTCATGTGGTTAATAGGAGTACGCACTACTTGGAAAGTTCCGAGAAAAATCGATTCAAAGTTTCTTAGGCGCCTTATGAGTACAAAATGTCAGGCACTTGTAGAGCTGCTGTCTAGTTTAGACGGTTAGGGCTCGGTCTTTTGCGCCGGAGGTCTCGAGTTCGATTCCTCCTTCGAATTTTATTTCTTTTTGTTCTTATCCCAACAATTATTCAAAACGTTTCTCATCCCTACGTTATTTTTTTAAATTTATTTACACTATTGTTTTTTTAATTATTTTCATTCTTTTTTAATTATTTTCGTTTTTTTTCCAATAAAACAATTCATAACGGTGGGCTTTTTTTTTTTCATTGTAAAGTATACGAGGAGGAACATTGGGTTTTTAATGAGAATAACAAAATCGATTAGGAAAAATTCAATTTTTATTCACATAATAATTATATATAAGGAGTACAACTTTGCAGTGACCGTTTTTTTCAAAAGTTTAAGGCTTTATTATAAAAACGTGGCTACATATTTTTTAATCAAAGTACTGCCCGTCGCTAGCTACGACCTCGGCCTATCTTTCAGGTAGCATTCGAATCCCGCGTCGATAAAAGTCTTGGTCCTTGGAGGCAATCCAGGGATCGACCCAATTTTTGACTTCTTCGTAAGTACCGAAGTGCTGGTCAGCCAAATCGTGTGCCATTGACCGGAACAAGTGATAGTCGGAAGGGGCAATGTCTGGAGAGTACGGCGGGTGGGATAAAACCTCCCATTTCAGCGTTTCCAAGTACTTTTTCACGACATTTGCAACATGGGGTCGGGCATTGTCATGCTGCAGTATCACCTTGTCATGTCTTTCGTTGAATTGTGGCCGTTTCTCATTGAGTGCCTTACTCAAGCGCATCAACTGACGTCGGTAGAGTTCCCCTGTGATGGTTTCGGATGGTTTGAGCAGCTCATAGTTCACAACGCCCAGCTGGTCCCACCAGATACACAGCATCACTTTGGATCCGTGAATATTCGGTTTGGGCGTCGATGACGGAATATGACCAGGCAGTCCCCATGATTTTCGGCGTTTAGGATTATCGTAGTGAACCCACTTTTCATCTCCAGTCACAATCCGGTGCAAAAATCCCTTCCTTTGTTGTCTTTGGAGCAGTTGTTCACAGGTGAAAAATCGGCGCTCGATGTCTCTCGGCTTCAACTCATGCGGGACCCAGTTTCCTTGCTTTTGGATCATACCCATATCCCGGAGACGTTTTGAAAAGAGCCTCTAGTTTAAAATGCCACTTTTTTTATTGAGCTAGGGCCACTACTTCGGCCGCAGTGGCTCTCTAAGTAAAACGGTCACTGCAAAGTTGTACTCCAATACAAAAACCGCAGTGGTAATTATCGTAGAAACAGCAATAATTTTGGCGACATCTTGCACAACATATAAAAGCGGATTTTTTTACAATCGCAGGGAGTTTGCAATACATCCGTACAAAAACATGTCCCATTAACATTCATGAAAATGTTTCTAGTAACTGATAATTTTGAGGCAACCCAGGCGTATTGAATCATGTCTCGGAATATTGGTGATGATAATTGATGGTGAATTATTGAATGGATTTTTATACAAGCAGAATGGTGAAATTAATTTCCGGGAAGATTGTATAAAAATCCATTCAATAATTCACCATCAATTATCGTCACCAATATTCCGAGACATGATTTAATACGCCTGGTTTGCCTCAAAATTATCAGTTACTAGAAACATTTTCATGAATGTTAATGGGACATGTTCTTGTACGGATGTATTGCAAACTCCCTGCAATTGTGAACAATCCGCTTTTATACGTTGCACAAGATGTCGCAAAAATTATTGCTTTGTTTGTTTCTACGACAATTACCGCTGCGGTTTTTGTATATAATTATTATATGAATAAAAATAGAATTTTTCATAATCGACTTTATTATTCTCTTTAAAAGCCCAATGTTCGTCCTCATATACTTTATAATGAAAAATAAATAAAAACCCACCGTTATGAATTGTTTTATTGGAAAATAAATGGAAAATAATTTTTAAAAATAACGTAAATAAATTTTAAAAAATAATATAGGGACGAGAAACGTTTTGAATTATTGTTGGAATAAAAAAAACGATCCGAAGGAGGAATCGACCCCGAGACCTCCTAACCGTCTAGACTAGACGGCGGCACGACAAGTGCCTGACATTTTAAACTCATAAGCGCCTAAGAAACTTTGAATCGATTTTTCTCGGAATTTTCCGAGCAGTGCGTCCTACTACTTTAACCACGTGAGGTGCTACGGGTCCCTCTTTCACCACAAAAAAATTCGGCCAAATCCCCGACCCCACGGTCGTGCCGACTCCATGCAAGATCTGTTGGATTCAACGAAAAGAAAGCGTCGCTTTTTCACTCTGCAATCTATTTTGATACTTTGGCGGTATAAGACAAGCGCTACTGAATCCGTTCACTGGCTACGCTACTGGGAGCTGCTGACTAGTGCCGCACTATTGGCAAGATACAGGGTAGTTACGCATATGGACAACCGGGAAAACTCAGGGAATTTCTTTCCGCCTGGAATAATCATAAGTTGTGCTGTATATTGGAATCGGAAAAAAATTAGAAGGCTAGCTTTTTGACAGATGATTTTGTAGGTGCCGCGGGTGCTAATTCCAAGTTTGCCTAAAAATCTGGTGTAGGGTTTTTTTAGGGGATGGAAGTGGATTAATGACAAAATACAACCCCCACGAGGTCGGCGCCGGGAGACAAAATGTTCAGAAAAATCCGGGCTTTATTTTTGTCCACAGCGCCGAAGTCGTGGAAGTTCATTTTGGGGGTGAAAAAGTGGGGTGAAATTTTGAAAGATCAATTTTATTGGATAACACTTTAGGAAAAATGCATACAATTTTTGTTCAAATGGGAACGTATCTTTCTTTGTCACGGATCTTCTTTGTCACGGATTGTGTTTTCCTTATTAAATTCAGGGGAGAAGGCCATTTACACATTTGAAATAAAAAATCGATTTTTTTCTTTCCATAAATCGATAGTTCAATATTTAAGGCCCCACACCACGTTAAAAAAAAATTGTCTTTTTTTTTCTTCTGAAAACAGTACAGTCGTGCTGTATACTGGAGTCGAAAAAAATTAGGATAGTTTTTTGACAGGTGATTTTGTAAGTGCCCCGGGTACTAAATCCAAGTTTGCCTAAAAATCGGGGTGTAGAGTTTTTTTAGGGGATGAAAGGGCATGGGAGTGGATTGATGCCAAACTACAACCCCCACGGAGTCGGCGCCGGGAGACAAAATATTCAGGAAAATCCGGGCTTTATTTTTGTTCACAGCGCCGAAGTCGTTGAAATTCATTTTGGGGGTGAAAAAGTGGGGTGAAATTTTGAAAAATCAGTTTTCATTCAACAACTTTTTAGGAAAAATTCATACAATTTTTGTTCAAATGGGAACGTTGTAGCCCTTGAAAAGACGCGTCGATCGGGTGTGCGATCAACCCTCTCCGAAAATATCTTCACCCCCGAAAGAATTGTTGAAGTATAAAAAAAAATTATTGAATAACTCAAAAACAATGGATTTTTCAGGGATGGATTAAATGTACGACATGTAGAGAATAATTTTCTCTATATTTTCGTTCCTATGGACCACTCTTGAATTTTCCTTTTTCGAACCCCTCACAGAGGTTGAAAATTCAAAATGAAATTCCGGGACAACTATTGACCAAAAATAGAGACACGAGTCTGGCGTTGTGGACAAAAATTTAACTGAGGGTTCAAGCTACAAATTTTTCCACAGCGCCGAATTCGTACGGTCAATAGTTTTCCCAGAATTTCATTTTGAAGTTTCAACCCCCGAGGGGGGGTGGAAAATCAAAATTCAAGGGTGGTCCATGGAAACGAAAATATAGAGAAAATTATTCTCCACATTTCGTACATTTGCACCATACCCGAAAAATCGATTGTTTTTGAGTTAATCAATAAACAATTTCTTTTGGTATTTTAACCATTTTTTGAAGGGTGAAGATATTATCGGAGGGTGATGATGAAATACTTAATCGACGCGCCTTTTCAAGGGCTACAACGTTCCCATTTGAACAAAAAGTGTACGATTTTTTTCTAAAGAATTATTGAATTGAAACTGATTTTTCAAAATTTCACCCCACTTTTTCACTCCCAAAATGAACTTCCATGACTTCGGCGCTGTGGACAAAACTAAAGCCTGGACTTTTCTTAACATTTCGTCTCACGGCGCCGACCTCGTAGAGGTTGCAGTTTGGCATTAATCCACCCCCATCCCCTTTCATCCCCTTAAAAAACCCTAAACCCCGATTTTTAGGCAAACTTCGATTTAGCACCCGCGGGACCTACAAAATCACCTGTCAAAAAATTAGCTTTTTGATTTTTTCCGATTACGGGGTTGTTCAGCGACAGCACGACTGTACTATCAGGGAATTTTGGAAATTCTCTGGAATTTTCTCAGAATTTACTTTTTGCAAGAATTACGAAAAATGAAACCGACTTGACAAAAAAAAACTGAACAGTATAAAAATAAATATTTTTGTATATTTTTAATATTTATATTATTCTTCATGATATGCAGAAAAAGTTATGTCAGTGCCAAACATTGAAAATTTAAAAAACTGAAAACTAATTTACTGTAAAGCTCTATACATTTGCATTCGATCTGTCGATACACAACCACATCATTATTATTATAGATGAGTGTTTATATTTATTTTTTATGTATAGTCACCGGTATAAAAAATCCTGTTTATAATAAAGAACAGGTTCTGTATTTGCTTTCAATGTATTTTTTTTACTTTACAATGTTTAAATTATTTTTCGAATTTCAGTTTTTAAAATTTCATTTCGATTTTTAAGATTTCCATATATTTGATCTTGAAAAAATTATGTTATTCAGTTTAACATGTTTTTTCAACAGAAGGATCGAATTGAGAATTTGCCTTGATTTTTTCAAGTCGGTTAAAAATGTTATGTTTTTAATTCACAAAAATGATTCATTGATATTTCTACGTATATAATTTATCCCGTATGGTTTGTAACGTTTACAAATACTTATTTGGTAGAGACAAGACTTAAGGTAGTACGAGCGTGCAATGTTGATTTCTATAGATTTTGTTCAAATTTTAACTAGAAATTGTTCATATCATTATGCATTTTTGTGTGAAATTTCAAAACAGTCGACTATTTAGATTTGAAGATAATGGGTTTTAAAGTAGCAACTTTTAACACTGCAGGGTCTGCATTGGAATATAGACAGAATAATTGTCCGTAAAGAATATTTGTCTTCTGTAATAAGAAGACATATGGCAACACCGCAGAACAGTATTGTTCAATATTTCGAGAAAAAAATAATTATCGTGTTCCTAAAGTTAAAAATTTTGTCATAAAAAAATATTTGCCTTATAAATATTAATATTTTATATTGTTTATATTATCTTCATTAACAAATAAGTGTTGGTTCATTCATAACTAATTAAAAACTTTGTTCGATTAAAAATGACTTCCAAATAAAAATGTGTGTTGCAGTATTATTTTTAAAATGCCGCGCAAACTCATGTCATTGGGGGCTGTACGCAAGTTACGTAACGCAATTGGAGAGGGGGGGGGGGGGTCAAGTTTGCGTTACGTCACGACTTCAAAACTGCCAGAAATAGCAAAATTCCTGCATGTTCAAGTTTTTAATTTAAACCTCGCGCGCAATTTCATCGTGGGCAGCTCACAGTTTTCTATACACAATGTCAGTTAAGAGGAAAAGGCACTGTGCAAGAACTTGCACAGTAGCTTTTCCACATCCCCCAAGAAAACTTTGAAGGATTTTTTAAAAATAATTCTTGAAAGTACATATATTGAAAAATATGTTGGCAACATTTTTTTGGCAAGCAGTCCGAAAATTGACGGATTTATAGTCACTTTAGTGAGAACGGGTAGCGCGACCGGTTAGTGCCCTCAGTCCCTACAGGTGTGGCATCTTCTACAATAGATAGATAAAGTACAGGCTCTTATTATTTTGTGAACTATCATGAAGATGACGAACCGTCATATCGCCCGCGGCTAAATACTTCAATGTAAGTATCAATATTCTGGAAAAAACATAACTTTATATCGAGAAACACGGAACGAAAACTTTGAACACGTTTTTCTCGAAACTAGTTTTTTCGACCTTGTCCGAGCGAATACTTAAAAACTTATCAACCGATTTTCAGTTTTTTAAAAACATTTTTGTAATCGCAGGAGCTAAGGTTGTACGTATCCGCGTTTTAAACATTTGATAATTACTATTTTTAAAGACTGCTTGAATACAGAAAAAGGGCCTTGAAAATAGACAAAAATAACCAAACTGTCGGCATTTTGTAAAAGAAAAACCAAAATAGAAGAACGGCTACGCGTAACGATAGTTACAATTGTATAGATATCGATAAATTGTCGAATTTTAATTTACAGATAACCGTTCATAAAGATATCGATGGGACAATGGAGAGTTTTTTTTTTTCGTCGTGAAATCAAGGCATATATCTGGGTTAATTTTCGAGATTTTGTCATAAAAATAGGTATAAAACTAGGTGAATATATACTTCATAAAATGAGTATAAACCCGAACCTTTCATAATTAGTTATATCTATGGAAAAAATCGCAATTATTGATGACAAAGCACCCGTTACGTAACGGAATGGGGGGGGGGGGTTGGCCAAACGTTACGGTCCCGATACGTTAGGGGGGGGGGGGAGGGGCAAAAATTGGGAAATTTTGCGTTACGTAATTTGTATACGCTCCCAAGGTACGACCCATACGTTGTCGATGAAGCGGGATTTTGGAAATATATGCAGAATTCACGAAATAAGACCTTAATAAAGTCAATTTTGTGATCCTTCATGAAATTTTCGCTATATTTAAGGGCAAAAGTACGTTTCATTTTTGGAATAAAAATATTATTTAGGTTCGCCGACAAACTGATGGTACAAGGAAGATGTGTGACAAATTTCATCAAAATCGGTTGAACAGTTTTGTACTAATCACTCCAGGCAGTTGGAAAAATACAGTTTTGAGAAAAACGCGCTGAAAGTTTTAACAAGGGAAAACTTCATTATTTTGATCTTTTTCGGCTAATCCGCGAATCCAGCGCCATACAGGATTCATTCGGCTTCCTCTTAAAAACGATTTTTCTGCTGCTGCTGCCGCTCTCTACGGGCTTTCAGACCCGAAATTCAATAAACCAATAGGTCAACAACGGATTGTAACATACTTCATCAGAGCTCGCACAAAAAAGTGTTTCGGCACTGGCACTCTGCCCTTCGTTACTTTCCGTATTACGATTAATATGTTGGTTTCCGAAAGATGTTCTCTTCCGGAAGGTCCCTTAGGTGTTGCATAAGAACCGTTTGGGTACCCGGACATTTTGAAAAGCACTAAGTTCACACCTGGCCTAACTTCAAGCATATTCGCTTTGCGATGTTTTGACAATACTGGTAGAGTGTTTCACCAATTTTTATGTTTAATATCTCCAATACATTTATGAGGCCAATATGACCATTGTTAAAAAGTATCGAAGCAATATTAGCGGCAGTTTCAACTGTGGATCTGCCGCTCCCGATGTCTTTGGCGCCAATTTCCATATAACCGAGTTCAAACACTCGTTATTCTAGTGAAAAGCACCTAAACATCGTTGAAGAAGCTCGTCTTTACTAAGGTCGACGTATATGGGTTTTATTGCCTTAATGACATTTGCAGGCAATGCAGGTTTATGTGTGTATTCGTTCAAAGTTCCTTTGGCATTTGCCTGCTGCCACGAACACCACGAGTGTTCTCCTTCCGGGCAATACTGATGTTGGGGACTTGCGTCTGTGGAACATTTGTGATAGAATGTAGCCCAGACAGCTTTTTTCATATCTTCCAACGACTCACTATTTCGACGAATTGCAAGACCGTAGAATGCAGTTAATTCTTCAATGAGCTTTCCAGTCAGCTTTCCCCTTCCACCGACGCCTTTATTCCCTTCTTTACAATTTCGCAATCTTGTTCCCATCCGTTTATGAACATGGTTGACAAATTCTTTTTTCTTCACATCATGCGGACCCCAACAAAGGGTCGCCAGGTAGCAGACCCGTTCGACAGCCGCACATCTGCCGCTCGGCGAGGTCATGCGCTTCGAACGGTTTCACATAAAATGCTGTATCTCCGAAAATTTTACAAATTTGTTTTAAAAAATTTGTGAGAGCATTCTTAACAAATGTATGTTTAGTATAGTCGTGCTGTCGCTGAAAAACCCCGTAATCGGACTTTGAATCGAAGTTTGTTCGAAGTTTGCCTGAAAATCCGGGTGTGGGGTTTTTTTAGGGGATGAAGGGGGATGGGGGTGGATTAATGCCAAACTACAACCCCTACAAGGTCGGCGCCGTGAGACGAAATGTGCAGAAAAATCCAGGCTTTAGTTTTGTCCACAGCGCCGAAGTCGTGGAAGTTCATTTTGAGGGTGAAAAAGTGGGGTGAGATTTTGAAAAACCAGTTTCAATTCAATAACTCTTTACAAAAAATTCGTACACTTTTTGTTCAAATGGGAACCTTGTAGCCCTTGAAAAGACGCGTCGATCAAGTATTTGATCATCACTCTCCGACAATATCTTCACCCCCCGAAAAATGGTTAAAATGCCAAAAAAAATTGTTTATTGAATTACTCAAAAACAATCGATTTTTCGGGTATGGTTCAAATGTACGAAATGTAGAGAACAATTTTCTATATATTTTCGTTTCTATGGACCACCCTTGAATTTTGATTTTCCAACCCCCCTCGGGGGTTGGAAGTTCAAAATGAAATTCTGGGAAAACTATTGACCGCACGAATTTGGCGCCGTTGAAGAATTTGTAGCTTGAACCCTCAGCTACATTTTTGTCCACAGCGCCAAACTCGTGTCTCTTTATTTTTGGTCAATAGTTGTCCCGGAATTTCATTTTGAATTTTTAACCCCTGAGAGCGGTTCGAAAAAACAAAATTCAAGAGTGGTCCATAGGAATGAAAATATAGAGAAAATTATTCTCTACATTTCGTACATTCAAACCATCCCCAAAAAATCGATTGTTTTTGAGTTATTCAATAAACAATTTTTTGTTATACCTCAACAATTCTGTTAGGTGTGAAGATATTTTCGGAGAGGGTTGATCAAATACCCGATTGACGCGTCTTTTCAAGGGCTACAACGTTCCTATTTGAACAAAAATTGTATGAATTTTTCCTAAAGAGTTGTCGAATGAAAATTGATTTTTCAAAATTTCACCCCACTTTTTCACCCCCAAAATGAATTTCAACGACTTCGGCGCTGTGAACAAAAATAAAGCCCGGATTTTCCTGAATATTTTGTCTCCCGGCGCCGACCCCGTGGGGGTTGTAGTTTGGCATTAATCCACTGCCATCCCCTTTCATCCCCTAAAAAAACTCTACACCCCGATTTTTAGGCAAACTTGGATTTAGCACCCGCGGCATCCTAAATTTTAAATTATCCTAATTTTTTCCAACTCCAATATACAGCACGACTGTACTACTTTCAGAAAATAAAGAAAAAAATAATTTTCTTTTTAACGTGGTGTGGGGCCTTAAGACATTGAACTATCGATTTATGGAAAGAAAAAAATCGATTTTTTATTTCAAATGTGTAAATGGTCTTCTCCCCTGAATTTAATAAGGAAAACACAATCCGTGACAAAGAATTGTTATTTTTATAATAATATTTACACTTCCGCTTCCGCATCGGCTTCTGTTTCCGTTTCCGCTCAAATTTAATTTTGACACTTCCGTTTCCGCTTCTGCTTCGGTTATGACACTTACGTTGCATCAGTAATCGACATCCACGTTTTTTCTCGTATCAATGATTTCAGCGATTCGGATTCCGACGTCGAGGTCTCGGACGAGCTGACCCCAGAGAGGAAGGGCGTACTTGAGTTCATGCAGAATGCCCTTTTGATGGAGCTCCTCCTCATGTCGCACTGTTCACAAAAGCGAGCCACCGCGATAATAAACGCTCGCCCATTCGCCGGTTGGCGCGACTTGGTGTACAAATTTCAAAACAACAAGTACCTCGGCACCGAGCTACTGAACTCGGCTCAGCTTTTGATATCGATGCGACACGTGGTCGAGGCGCTAATGAAAAAGTGCCTAAAGCTGTCAGCGAACATGGAGAAAGCGGTGGCCGCCGGTGCTTCTATGATCAGCCATCAGCCCGCGGGAATTTCGGCCGGTTTGAAACTCGCGCCCTATCAGATGGTCGGCCTGAACTGGCTCGCAGTAATGCATTCTCAGAAGGTCAACGGCATCCTGGCCGATGAGATGGGTCTCGGCAAAACGATCCAGGTCATTGCCTTTCTAACGTATTTGAAAGAGGCCGGACTGACGAACGAGGACGACGGACCTCATCTCATTGTCGTGCCCAGTTCAACCATGAGTAAGGAAACAAAAGAATACTTTATCTTAAGGGGATATACCAGTGTGAACGCTGAAAATTTGGGTGATTTTCGGGAATTTTTTGGAAGAAAAGTATTGAGATCCAAGCGACTTATGGCGCTGCCTTCGGAGGCGCCAAAAAAAGTTCCTCCACTGCTGACACGATTCCGGCCGATTGAGTAGCTGAAACCGAAAAAGGAAAAAATGTCTTTAAACTGGAAAGTATTTCCTGTACAATGACGTAGGATTTTCGAAAAATATCAAAATCTAACAAAATGGCGTAGTTATGAAAAAAGTCTGTTTTCTTGCCTATAAAATAGTCGTTTCTTTCAATGCCAAATCATCAATTTTCATCCAATCAAAAGTATCCTACGTCATTGTAGAGTAAATATATTCAAGAGTACTCAGTTCAAATTTCAAGTCAGTCGGATAATTGCTCTTTGAGTTACAATGTCAGCAAATTTGAAAAATCTCATTTCGAGAAAAACGCGTTTAAAGGTTTAACTATCGATTTTTGAAATTACAGAAAACATTAGAACAAAGAGGGGAGTTGGACAAGGATGCGCTTTGAGTGCAGTGCTGTACGACTTATATATAGATGATCCGGAAGACATGTGAGAAAGGAAAAATATAGGTGGAGTTGTGATAGGAAGGGAAAGGATTTTTGCAATAAAATATGCAGACGATGTGGCGGCAATTGCGGAGACGGCGGATGGGTTAAGAAGTATTCTGAAGGACTTGGAAAATTGGGCAGGTGAAAATATGATGGAAGTAAATGCAAAAAAACGAAAATAATGATATTTAGAAATGGAGGAAGGATCAAGAAAGAGGAAAAATGGGAATATAAAGGAGAAGAGATGCAGATAGTAAATAATTTTAAACATTTGGGTTTTTCGTTTTCACGTAAAAATTCGGTTTGGGTTCATGGAAAAAAGATCGCGGGAAAAGCGCAAAAAGCAATGAATATGGTGTGGGGCGTATGGAGGAGGGCGGGGAGAGACATAATGGAAGAGAGGCTTTATTTACTGAATTCGATGGTAAGAGCGGGTGCTATGTACGGAGTTGAAATATGGAGTGTGGGCGAAATAGATATTTTTTAAAGGATCCAAAGTAGATTTTGCAAGATGGCGTTAGGTGTAAAAAGGACCACACCAATGTATGTATGGAAAAGAGAGCTGGGTGTGCCGACGATGAAGGATATGACAAGAGAAAGGGCTTTACGATATACTGTAGAAGCATTAGGAATGCCTGAAAAAAACATGGCCAAAAATTTGTCTGATGGAGGAAGTAAGGGCCATTGTGAATGGTACTCATACTTTTCCCCGAAAACACCTCCCCGAATGACATTTCCCCGAAAACACTTCCCCGAAAACATTTCCCCGAATCGACATTTCCCCGAATGACACTTCCCCGAACGGCACTTTCCCGAATCGACACTTCCCCGAAAAACAGTTCCCCGAATCGACATTTCCCCGAATGACACTTCCCCGAACGGCACTTTCCCGAATCGACACTTCCCCGAAAAACAGTTCCCCGAATCGACATTTCCCCGAATGACTCTTCTCCGAAAAACAGTTCCCCGAATCGACACTTCCTCGAAAAGCATTTCACCGAATGACATTTTCCCGAATGAACACTTCCACGGACGACACTTCCCCGAAAATGAGTGAAAAAGTTATTTATTTTAAGTCATAGTCAAAATGGGTAAAAATGATTAATCGAAGGGTAAATAAGATGACAAGAAAAAATGAGTGAAAAAGTTATTTATTTAAAGTCAAAATCAAATTGGATCATAATGAGTAAATGGGTGTGAGCGCAGGGTACCTGAGATATGCGTAGGGAATAGTGGGTTCCGTGGAACACTGGTGTGGGCTCAGGGCACTTCGAATGTGCGTGTTGAATATTGGGGTGCGTGAAACACTGTTGTGGGCGCAGGGCACCTCGAATGTGCGTGTGGAATAGTGAGGTGCGTGGAACACTGGTGTGGGCGCATGGCACCTCGAATGTGCGTGTGGAATAGTGGATTGCGTGGAACACTGGTGTGGGCGCAGGGCACCTCGGATGTGCTTGGAATAGTGGGGTGCGTGGAACCCAAACAGACCCAAACAAACTGTTTTTCGGGAAAGTGCCGTTCGGAGAAGTGTCATTCGGGGAAATGTCGATTCGGGGAACTGTTTTTCGGGGAAGTGTCGATTCGGGGAACTGTTTTTCGGGGAAGTGCCGTTCGGGGAAATGTCGATTCGGGGAACTGTTTTTCGGGGAAGTGCCGTTCGGGGAAGTGTCATTCGGGGAAATGTCGATTCGGGGAACTGTTTTTCGGGGAAGTGTCGATTCGGGGAACTGTTTTTCGGGGAAGTGCCGTTCGGGGAAGTGTCATTCGGGGAAATGTCGATTCGGGGAAATGTTTTCGGGGAAGTGTTTTCGGGGAAATGTCATTCGGGGAAGTGTTTTCGGGGAAATGTACTGATACGATTGTGAATCATGTGCCGTCGAAGTGATGGAAGTGCTTAAAGTATGTATTAACGGAAATAAGGGTGCAGGGTATAATCGGGATGATTTGGAAACGGAGAGAGGTGAGAGAAATTGACGCAAGAATAAAGGTGGGATTAGAAAATTTAAAAAAACGAGACCTTGTAGAAGGAGGGGGAGAAAATAAAGGGTTCGACGTACAATTATAGGTATAAGTTTATTGTGGAGGATGATATTATGCCCTGAAAATATTGGTCTAAGGTGAATGTGAAGGGCAAAGACAAAGAAATGTGGGCTAGAATAAAATGTGGAAATGTTGGAAGAGCGGGAAAGAAAGGAGAGAGTGACTGGATGTGTAGAATTTGTGCTGAGCAGGATGAGGCCCTGGAGCATTTATTGTTGTGTAAAAAAAGCAGAGAGATGGTGGCCGAAAATGCGAGAAAAGGCGTGGAGGAATGGCTGGAAGGAATTGATGAAGTGAAGATTATTGGGGAAGTAATAAATATGTTGGGAGGAAAAATACAGAACGGAATTTATGCATATTTCAGGGAGATTGAGGAAGTGTGGAGTAAAAGGAGTTTGGGATGAGAAACCGAGAGAGGGGAAGAATAAATGGGTTGTTAGGTGAGTGGTGAGCAGATGTAAGGTATACGGATTTGTGGATAAAGATGAAACGACAGAGATTATAAGATTTGTTAAAGATATATTGTCTGACATTGTATAAGTTTTGTAAAAAACTTTTCAAAAGTTATGCAAATAAAACTCTATTGATTGAACTATCGATTTTTTCAAGATAAAATTATATTTACCATAAAAACTGCTAATTACAGGATATTCTTGAAAGTATATACTGTCGAAAAAGGCAAAAAAATCGATTTTTCGAAAGTGTCACACTGCCCCTTAAATTCGGAAACAGGCAGCTCCAGAACAATTCTTTTTTTACGAGGAAATAGTGAAAACTGTACGAACGATTTGCAGAAAATTGGAGAAACGAGCTCGAGCGCTGGTCTCCGGGACTGAAGGTTGTCCAGTATTACGGTTCGCAGGACGAGCGTAAGGACATGAGGATGGGCTGGCGAGCCGGTGACCTCGACGACGTCGACGTCATCCTCACGACGTACAATCTCGTCAGCAGTACGCCCGAGGAACGTCGATTGTTTCGTGTAATGCCGATCCAGTATGTCGTTTTCGACGAGGCACACATGCTCAAAAATATGAGCACCATTAGATACGAAAATCTCGTTAGGATCAACGTGAGTAATAATATCGAAATCGCCATCGCGCGCACCGGCTTGCCCTCCCAATAGGGTATTACGCCCTTTTTTAAAAGGTGTCTCAATTTGATCCTTTGGTGGTAATAAACTACTGGAACTTTTATTTCTATTTTATGAAGTCGATAAGTGCCATGAAAATGCATTTAAATTTTACATTTCAAATTTTCCCGCGAAAACGCTAGCCGCCATGCTGCTTTGGTTCGTGACGTCACTTACGTATTTTTTTTTGTTAAAAGGGAGTTACAATCCCTATCAATGGGGTGGTGTTTCTAAATATAAGAATTCTACTGTAAAAACACCGGGAAAGTGGTCAAGTAAAATGGCAATTGATATAAATATGAGGAAGACTTGGTTAAAACTTGCGAGAAGAGATCCAAAGTCATAGTCCGAAAAAAACAACTCATTTGTTCTTTGTTGAAGTACAGATAACTATTTGAAAAATTTGCAATTAACTATGACACACGAGAATATACACTTGGGCGAAAAGTTTCCGGACAAAAGTTTAAAACACTGTCGGAACGGTTTTCTATGCCGTTTCGCCGGTAGTTGACCTAGGCCAGTTTAATAAACGGCATTTTCAAGAGGAGGGATTTACCTTCAATTTGGCGTTTTAAAAACATATTTACGATTTTTTTTACAATTAGCACCCGGTTTTGAAAACGACCAGTTTTCGTCGTCTTTTTGTTCCTTTTTGAGTGGACCCCGTTTGCAGTAAAAAAAATTTTCGCATTTCTCCGACCAAAATCATAAAGGGGGAAAAGCCTAAGCTTCAATTTCGTTTTTTTTTATTTTCTACGATTTTTTTTCAACAATATTTCGTTTTTTTTTTTTTTTAAATAGATAATTTGAAAATGGCTTCGGAGTACGAAAACGATGAGATTTACAACAAAACTTCAAGATAGCAAAAAAGTTGTGCGGCTTCTT
This sequence comes from Ophion obscuratus, assembly GCA_964007375.1. NCBI lineage: Eukaryota > Metazoa > Arthropoda > Insecta > Hymenoptera > Ichneumonidae > Ophion > Ophion obscuratus. Next base: position 79,861,410 of record OZ023312.1, read on the forward strand.
GTGAGTTCACGAGAATTTAATAATTAAATAACAAAAAGTCTAAAATAATTAAATTTTAGACTTATATATTAAGCTTTAGTCTCGTCGAAGAAACCTCTCGCCGAATTTAATTATATTATTGCTATGGTATTCATATCAATCGAGCTTCGACCGGAAATAGATGAAAAAAAACATCTGAAAAAATTCTCGTGAACTCACAAGAAGCAATGCAACTTTTTTGCTGTCTTGAGATTTTGCTGTAAATCTCATTTTCGTATGAGTTTTCGTACTCCGGAGCAATTTTCAAATTATCTATTTTTTTCACAAAAAACGAAATATTGTTGGGGAAAAAAACGTAGAATATTAAAAAAACGAAATTGAAGCTTCCTTTATGATTTTGGTCAAAGAAATGTGTAAAAAGTTTTTTTTTACTACAAACGGGGTCTACTCACAAAGGAACAAAAAGACGACGAAAAATGGTCGTTTTCAATACCGGGTGCTAATTGTAAAAAAAATCGTAAACTTTTTTAAAAAAAAGCCAAAATGAAGGTAAATCTCTCCTCTTTGAAATGCCGTTTATTAAATTGCCCTAGGTCAACTACCGGCGAAATGGCTTAGACCGTTCTGGCACTCTTTTAAACCGTTGTCCGGAAACTTTTCGTCGGTAGTGTATAGTTGGTGACGCTTTCTTTCACAGGTTAGAGAGTAATACGTCTATCGCTTTCTTTTTTTACTATGTCAGTGACGTCACGTCGGAATCCATTATGGCGACTATCGTTTCGCATGTTCGTTGGACTGATAGAAAAAGTTTTTTTTTTAAATTAATTATAAAATTATTTTGCGTTTTTATAAATTGAAACCAACATCATTCGATAGCTTATTGCGAAAATTACCTTTTTTATGCATTCTTAGTATTTTTCTTACGTAGAGTAAAATACCCTATTGTAACAGCCCTAAAGACGTACCAAGGAACGTTGGACAGAAAAGACAATAAAGGTCAAGCCGAATTTATACGTAAAAAAAATCTAAAAAGATAACAGGGTATTACTTTAATTTACGAAAAAGTAGAAAATAAATTTGGTTACCAAGTCACCTATATGTGATTATATATAAAAACTTCGGGCGTTCAACTTTAATTTGGCACAATAGTAATTAGAGAAATTATTATCACACGTTTATACTCAGCTTCAGGATTTTTATTTAAGAAATCTAAGGTTGTGTTACAGTAAATTAAATACAGTTGATATTTTAACGGATTTATGTCAATTAAAGATTATATGTCTAAATTTTGCGCGCTCCAAGCTTTCATTTATAGTCACATATAGGTGACTTGGTGAAAAAATTATTTTCTACTTAGTACATTAAGGAGTAAGGCCACTGTAACGGCCCAAAAAAAAAGGTTTTTTCACTAATTTTTTGCTCCCGAAATTGAAGGTATTTGAAAAAAAACTTTTAATGGTGTTATCGGGCATACATTAAACTTTATTATAAAATTTTTTTACAGTAAAAAAAAACAAAATGGCGGTTCCACAGCTATCTTCCCGGGACATGTTTTGCTTCCAGGGCTCCGCGGCACGCAGCACCACTGGTGCACTTTTGAATCTAGAACAAAAAAAAACCATTAATCTAGAGGGCTATAGCTAGAGAATGTCGATCGGATTTTAAAAAGTATCAATTTTTGTGGATTTGGCGTGCGTGTGAAAAAAAAATTGATTTTTGACGAAAAAAACGGCAAGTTTTTTGTTAATAAAAAATCAATAAATAAAGTTCTTGAAAATTCCGATCGACATTCTCAAGATAATGTAAATGTTCACATCTGGTTAAAATTTCAAGTAAAAAAAATGAAAATTGTTCGAGTTATGCTGCGTGCCATTTTGAAAAACCATGTTTCGAGAAAAACGCGTTTAAAGTTTTGCGAATAGTTTTTTATTGGAAAAAATTAAAAAAAGAAGTTAAAAGGATTTAAACTATTTTTAAACTAGAGGGTTTAAACTATTTTTTAAGCCAATAAAAAAAAATCGATTTTTCAAAAAATTTACAGTGGCCTTATCCCTTAAATAAAAGCTTGCTTTTCAAAAATATTTCTTTCACATATAAATTATTTTCTACTTTTTAGTCTTTAAGGAGGTTGGAGCGTTAGCTACAATCCAAGGTTAAATTTAATTAAAAAAAAAATACATGTTGTTTACACTATACTGAGTCTTTACGAATTTTTTAAAAATTTTCAGCACCAAACACCAGAGATAAAAAATAGTTTAATGTATGTAATTGAACGTGCGGTTAGATGGGCAAGACTTTCACACTAAAGGTTGTGTAATTTTTATTGTTATTTAGCACCAAGATAAACCATTTCTAACAACGGATTAACGCAAACTGAACCTTTGTGAACATTTAGAAAAAAAAAATCCTCATCTTGCCCATCGTAAACCATGGGCCAATAATCTCGTGACGTAAATATGAATAGGCATAATTATGAATTACGCAAAATTTCATTGTGAATTGTATAAAACATTTGTTGTCGTAGTTTTTTCATAATAATCATCGATAATGTTATGCTTTTTCAAGTTGGTAATAACACCAAAGTTTTTCTACTATACGTAATAAAAATATTTAAATGCATAATTTTGCCCTTCAATTATATATTTTAAAAAATTAGCATATATAGAATATATCTGTACCTCGTATGCATTTTTTTGAGCTTCATTGAAGAAAAAATGAATAAACCGTCATTTGACTCAACTAAATCGCTCCAATCTCCTTAATTGATTTTACTGGTAAGTTGTTACTAGTAGTGCACTAGTTTACGAGTTTGCACGTTAGGAAAATGGAATCCTTGTAAAAAATAAAGACTGTAATCGGGCAACTTACGACTAATTGCTGCATATAAACTTTTCACATACAAACACGCTCAGCTACGAATTTGTTTGTATATGTTAGTAAGATGTTATATGGATGATAAGATATCGCTAATTTTACACAAGTTGAAAATGTTATGTATATATATATTTATTCAAGTATAATCATGCATTTTCACCTTTTAGATGCATGTTTGCAACATTTCAGATCTCTAAGTATTCGGCAAGTGGATGAAATATCGATTTTCCGTTTCGCGTCTCCCAGACAGTCAATTTGAATAAAAGCTTGTAAAAAATGTATTCGCATTTCACTACTTCCGCAGTCGAAACACAGGCTTCTCTTGACCGGAACGCCGCTGCAGAATAATCTTCTGGAACTCATGTCCCTCCTCATTTTCGTGATGCCGTCAATGTTCGCTGGCAAACAAGAGGATCTCAAGAGCCTTTTCGCCAAGAATTCCGTGAGCACCCCAGACTACGAAAAACCGAATAATTCGCCGAGATCTCGTTTTCATTAGCATTCTTGTTATTATCAGAAAATTCAAGCATCCGACAAGAAGAATCAGCCGTTGTTCGAGCAGGAGCAGGTCAAAAACGCCAAGCAAATAATGCGTCCGTTTATACTGCGGCGCTTGAAGTCGGAAGTCCTCGCTGAATTGCCGAAGAAAACGGACAAAGTCATCAAGTGCAGTCTCCTGAAAAAACAGCGTGATATGTACAAGAATTTGGTAGCCGAGTTCTCGGAAGAGGCTGATCGCAATACCGAGGTGAACGGCATCGGCATGATGATGCAATTGAGAAAATTGGCCAATCATCCGTTGCTCATAAGAAATTATTACGACGAGGACAAACTCGAGGAAATTTCGAAGAAATTGGCCAAGGATCACACTTACAAGCAAAACAATCCTCAGTACGTTTTCGAGAATCTCATATGGATGTCGGATTACCAGATAAATCAGCTGTCGCGAGTACACAAGAGTTTGGCCGGTCAGGGCTTGCCCCAGGAATTGATACCGCAGTCGGGAAAGCTGAAGAAACTCGACGAATTGTTGCCCACGATGAAGGAGCAGGGCCACAGGGTTTTGATATTTAGTCAATTTACAATGGTACTCGATATACTCGAGGAGTACATGGCGATCAGAGGTCACAAGTTCTTGAGGCAAGTTTTAGAAGATAAAAAAAGTCGCATTTTTTCTTTGCAGCAAGGGAGAAAGTTGATGACGTTTAAAGTGATCGTTGCTAATGTCAATCTGCAGGTTAGACGGCCAGACACCCGTGACGGACAGACAGACCTTGATAGACGAATACACGAATGACCCGTCGATATTTATTTTTCTACTATCTACGAGGGCAGGCGGCCTGGGCATTAACTTAACGGCGTCCGATACTGTGATCATTCACGATATCGACTTCAATCCGTACAACGACAAGCAGGCCGAGGATCGGTGCCACAGGGTCGGCCAGAAAAAGTGAGTGAACTCGGTATCCTGATTTACGTTTTATTACTATCACATTTAAGGGGAGATATGCATCTAGGAGCCGGGAAAAAGGTCATTTTTGTGAATTTTTTCAAAGAAAACTATTAGAAATTTCGGTTTGGGGTTTTAATTATCTGAAAGTATATGAGGTATTCCAGCTGAACTCAACCACTTTTGCATCTTATATTTTTTGATTTGGCTCAAATTTTTTTCTGTTGTACCTATTCAAAGAACTTCACTTGATTTTTTTCGACTTTTTTCACCCATACATTTACGAGATATGATTTTTTTTCGAAATTCGAAAAAAATCGATGTCTTTTATTTCAAATGTCCATAACTTTGCGAAAAAATGGACCAAATGAAGTTTTTTTTTTTTAATGTTTGTTTTTGAGTGTACTTTTTGATAAAAAATATTAAAAATTTGACGATATTCGTCTTCTATATCGTTTTACCGCTCAAAGCAAAAATTGTTGATTTCTAAAGGTCGGACACTTTAAATTTTTTTCAAAAAATTTGCTAAGAAACTGTGAGTCTTTTAACTATTTTTAACGCTAGGCTGATCTTGGGCAGATTTTTCCTTATATTTTTTTCATAATTTAAAATCATTTTTTTTCATCACAAACAAAAAAACGTTTTTTTTTTTTTTCAAAAGGTAGGGCACGTTCAATTTGTTTCAAAAAACCTGGCGCAAAAGTAGGATTTTCGACTTTTGCTTCACTCCGTCCAAAAAACTGCGTTTTAGCCGGATCAAGTGGGACGCAAACCATTTGCGTTTGCATATTTCATCAAAATATCAAATTGATGATGCTCGGTAATTGTTCATGGAATTGGTATTTCTTAAATAGTTTTGGTCGCAACAGTAAGATATTTTTTCTGCCTCAGGTGCTGATTTTAAGTTACTGACAAAAGATTCAGCGAAGCCTTTAAACCATTACATTGATTGTATGCGTTTAATAACCTGCGAACGTCCCTCATCTCAGTACTATCTCGACAGATATAGCGCTTGTCCAGGAACCGACAAGTTGAGAGATATTTTGAAAGAGATTTTCGATGAAAACGAAATTGAGACCATAACTTACAAAAATTGGATATCGAAACTATGGACGACTCTTGAAACGATTTAAAAATCTTCCTACGATTTCATCGACGAATTTTGCTCTAATTTAAAATCTCTCCTACCACACGCGTATATCGCTAAAGAGCAAGCGAGTTTCATGAAGCAATTAAAAAATTCATTGGACAATCCAATAAAAACAAATTAATTATGAATAAAATAGAAGCGAAAATATCCCCACGATGAAACTAGTCTTAAAAATAGTTAATATAGTTAAAGTTTCCTAGCAAATGTTTTGAAACAAATTGAACGTGCCCTACCTTTTGAGAAAAAAAAACGTTTTTTTGTTTGTGATGAAAAAAAAATGATTTTAAATTATGAAAAAAATATAAGGAAAAGTCTGCCCAAGATCAGCCTAACGTTAAAAATAGTCAAAAGAGTCACAGTTTCTTAGCAAATTTTTTGAAAAAAATTAAAAGTGTCCGACCTTTAGAAATCAACAATTTTTTGCTTTAAGCGGTAAAACGATATAGAAGACGAATATCGTCAAATTTTTAATATTTTTTATCCAAAAGTACACTCAAAAACAAACATTTTGAAAAAAAAAAAACTTCATTTGGTCCATTTTTCGCAAAGTTATGGACATTTGAAATAAAAGACATCGATTTTTTTCGAATTTCGAAAAAAAATCATATCTCCTAAATGTATGGGTGAAAAAATTCGAAAAAAATCAAGTGAAGTTCTTTGAATAGGTACAACAATAGAAAAAAAATTGAGCCAAATTAAAAAATATAAGATGCAAAAGTGGTTGAGTTCAGCTGGAATACCTCATATACATTCTAAAATATGTTTAATTTTCTTTATTTAAAAATATCAAAAATATACAAGGATATTATATGATCCTTGGAGCGTCGTAAAAGAATCCGCGTATACGGTACCCACTGGTGTTTCTTCAGAAATCATCTGAAAAAAAACCAAAAAGATTATTAAATTAGATACTATAATCTCCCCCATAGAAATTTATGTATGTAATATATATACAGAAAATATATTCTACACATATATATATATCGGTCGCATATATAGTGATGAAAAATAGAATAATACGTATATATTCAGTATATATACACCAAATATATGACGCATATATGACCCATATATTTTCGATATATTTTTCTGACCAAAAAAATATATGCTACGTATAAACACTATATATGATGCATATATGAGGCATATACGACGCATATATTTTCGATATATTTTCAATCTATTTTTTTGTCAGAAAAATATATCAAAAATGTATGCGTCATATATGACTCATATGTGTGTCATGTATGCGTCATATATGACGCATACATTTTTGATACATATTCCTGACAAGAAATATATGGTCTGAACAAACACTATTACAGTTAAACTTAATAAAACTTAATTTACAGTTAAAGTACACTTCTACATATAAACACTATATACACCCACATGAAAATAAAATATATAAAAAATATATCGAAAAATATATAAAACATGTATTAAATATAATTGGTTCGAAAAGTTGGATATGCCAATTATATTTTTGGGCAAGAGTAAAACCTATACGATATATAAATATAAATCCATTTAAGATACATCTTAAATACACTTCGCACAAAAATTTAGGGAGCAAGAAAAAAATCCAAATTTTTCGGGGATTTTCAACAGGCTGTAACTCATACAAAAATGGTCGTACAGCAAAAATAAAAAAAGCAAATTGTAGCTCTAAGTGTCTAGTTTTCGGATCTGAGTTTGAAAATTTTTTTTTGAAATTTTTTTTCGAATAATCATAAGAAAACCACCGAAAAAAAAATGTTCGAAATTTTTTTGGTTCTTTTTTTTAATCTACGGACGTGGAATTTTTTTTTTCGACTTAACCTCTATATGGACCGGATAGCTTGTTTATTCAGCTTTAATTTGGTTTTTTAAAAATCTCGATACGAGCGTTTCTCGCTGAGATATCGGTGTTTGAATGGAAAAAGATCATTTTGTCTTTGATTACCAATATCTCAGCAACCAATGATCGCACAGAAATTTTGAGGTTGGTTTCAAAAACTTGAATAAATTCTCTACAAGGATTGGCAATTGAATTTTGAAAAAAAATTTCGATTTTTTTTTTCTTAAATTTTCCAAGTCACTAATACAGAATTGAGAGAAAAATGAATTTTTTTTTTTTTTTTTTTCATTTTTGATAAAAATTATGACATTTTCAGAGCGAAATTCTTGCTCCTTTAATTTTTTCAAAAATTCGATCAAGTGGGAAAAAAAAACGGTTGGCTGGATTAAATTGAAACTTCGTAGGGTTTTTGTGGGTATATTGAACAGTAAAAGGCACACTTAACATTAGTGGTTTCCGCAATATTTTTGATTGGGCGCTTGATTTTCCAAAAAACCACAAAAAGCCCTTTTTTGGTCGCTTTTTCAAATTCATGTAATGATTGAAAAAAAAAATTTTTTTCAAAATTTAATTGCCAATCCTTGTAGAGAATTTATTCAAGTTTTTGAAACCAACCTCAAAATTTCTGTGCGATCATTGGTTGCTGAGATATTGGTAATCAAAGACAAAATGATCTTTTTCCATTCAAACACCGATATCTCAGCGAGAAATGCTCGTATCGAGATTTTTAAAAAAACAAATTAAAGCTGAATAAACACGCTATCCGATCCATATAGAGGTTAAGTCGAAAAAAAAAATTCCACGTCCGTAGATTTAAAAAAAAACCAAAAAAATTTCGAATATTTTTTTTTCGGTGGTTTTCTTATGATTACTCAAAAAATATTTTCAAAAAAAAATTTTCAAACTCAGATCCGAAAACTAGACACTTAGAGCTACAATTTGCTTTTTTTATTTTTGCTGTACGACCATTTTTGTATGAGTTACAGCCTGTTGAAAATCCCCCAAAAATTTGGATTTTTTTCTTGCTCCCTAAATTTTTGTGCGAAGTGTATATCAAACATACAAACTGAATGTATGTTTTATATATTTTAAATATGGTTGGTTAAGAAACTTGAGTAACAGATGACGTTGCAAATCAAAAACATCTTCAAGTCGATATCTCGCGAAGACCTAGCCGCACTAGCCGGAATAAATGAGCGGACAAAAAAATTGAAGGTTATGTAATCTCGTAATTCTATTCGATTATCGCTCTCTATGCGAACGCAATTAAGTAATTGATCCGATAATGTTAGTTACCCTTGTAAATCCACACATTTCTCAATAAACTAACATTGTGTATTGTACGATATGCAGACGATACGAAAGTTAATTTAACAAGTAGAATTAGCTCAGTGGGGAACGTCCCAGCTCATCACTCAGAGGTCCCGGGTTCGAAACCACCTTACGGCGTGTAAGCGTCTGATATAATTTATATTTGAACCGCAAACACCATAATCGTAATTAATGACAAGGAAAAATATCGTAAAAGGGTGCAATGATGTAAATAACGTCATAACAAGATTTTTAAGAATATTTCAAGTATAGTTGAAATATATTTCAAGTATATCTTAAATACACGTTGAATATATTTCAATAATATTTTAAATGTAGTATGAACATATTTCAAGTATATCTTTAACGGAGTATGAACATATATCGTGTATATTTTAGATGTAGTTTAAGTACATTTAAAGTATATTTCAATTATAAGTCGAATACAGTTAAAATACATTTGTAGTATATTTTAAGGGTAATTTGGGTACATTGTAAGTAGATTTTCAATATAGTTTGTGGCATATATGTACCACTTATGCAGTATATATGTGGTATATATGCAGGGTAAATGCTACATATATTAATGATATATGGTACAGTGATATACAGTAATACCACGCATATACATCTCATATATAAAAACGTTGCGAAAATTAGAATTTGGCACATATATGCAACATATATTTTCAATATATGGCATACATTTCACATATATTACAATTGTTCATAAAATAAATTTGCCGTATATTTTTGCGTATATAAATTTCCATGGAGGCTAGTACCTGTCATAGCCGATTTTAAAAATATCGATTTATGACAAAATGGCGGATGTTTTAACATAAATAGTGATTTTTGGGCCAAAAATTAGTTATTATTTTTCCTATAAAACAAAAACTAAGTAACGGAAAAAAAAATCCTATGACAAGTACTAGATAATGGTGTATAGAATAACCACAAAAAACCTCAAGGCAATCGGTCCATTGGTTTTTGAGAAATTTTGGGTACCGATTTGAAAAAACGTGGTTCTGAGAAAAACGCGTTTGAAAATTTGGGAATGAATTAGTCATGAAATTTGTTAACTTACATGAAATCATCGATACCAGGCCCATGGTGTAGGTCTTCTACGGTCGACGGAATGTTCATAGCTTCTAAATCCTCGACCTCGACCATCTAGGTGTATATCTCCCCTTAAAATGGAGGTAAGGCAGTTCTACGATGACCGTGGCGCCGCGATTTAATTATGGATTCTTGTGTATCTTGACGAGACAAATCGAAAGTGAAGAATACAATTTTTCGATATCGATATTAGTTTTCGGGATATCGAATTTTTTAATATTTTTTTTTTTTTTTTAGATAATATAGTAAATCTATCGAATTACACACACACGCACACACACGCGCGCGCACCCACACACTCACACATGCAAACACGCGCAAACACAAACAAAGGCACACAGGCACGGACGCACACACACGTATGTCCCAAATATTCATTCATCCGAACATATATATCTCAGTCACATATATCCCAGATATTCATTCATTTAAACAATATTGTTGTCTTAGGACAATAAGCATTAAAAAAAATTAAAAAATTCTATTTCTCGAAAACTAATATCGATATCGAAAGATTGTATTCTTAACTTTCGATTTGTCTCGTCGAGATAAACAAGAATCCGTCATTAAATCGCGGCGCCACGGTGATCTTAGAATCTCCGGAGATAATAATAATCATGGAAATTTCTTATAAGATGGGCGAGAGAAAAAATTATTTCGTCTTATTTTGTGGGGCCATAGGGCTCTTCTGAATCATTGGTAAATTATGGGGTTGCAGTTTGCATCGTTGGAATACAACGAAAATTCTTTTTAGTTTTCTATTTCCATTATTCATAATCAGATTTTGCAGATTTCATGTGGTTCGCTAAATGAGAATCCTGAAAAAGGTTTGGCTGATTTACGTAGCGTAAAGCTCCCAAAGGATATTGGCGAAATCGAAAACAGAATAATTTTCGCTGCATTCCAACGATACAAATTTCAACGTCATGATAAATTACAGTCGCGCTTAAGGGGCTATAATAGTGTGAACGCTGAAAATTTGGGTGACTTTCGGGAATTTTTTGTAAGAAAAGTACTCAATTAAATGTTTCGGAAAATTAAGAATATATTTTGCCTATATTACATAATTTTTTCATGGAAAAATATTGAGATCCAAGCGAACTTATGCGCTGCCTTCGGCGGCGCCAAAAAAAAAGTTCCTTCACTTCTGACATGATTCCGGCCGATTGACCAGCTGAAACCGAAAAAGGAAAATATGTCGTTGAACTGGAAGGTATTTCCTGTACAATGGTGTAGGATTTTCGAAAAATATCGAAAATCTAACAAAATGGTGTAGTTGTGAAAAAAAAAGTCTGTTTTCTTGCCTACAAAATGGTCGTTTTTTCAATGCCAAATTGTCAATTTTCATTCAATCAAAAATATCCTACGTCATTGTAGAGTAAATATATTCAAGAGTACTCAGTTTAAATTTCAAGTCAATCGGATAATTGCTTTTTGAGTTACAATGTCAGCAAATTTGAAAAACCTTATTTTGAGAAAAACGCGTTTAAAGATTTAACTATCGATTTTTGCAAGATAAAATTATTAGAGATGCGGCCTTAAAATTTTTACAGGATATTCTTATAAGTATACACTGTCGAAAAAGGAAAAAGTATCGATTTTTTAAAAGTGTTACACCGGTGTCCCCTTAATAAAAAAAAGTCACTATTAATTATACCCATCGATAAATTGGAATGGAAAATTTCGTGCAAGTTTAGTGGATTTAGACATTTTTACGATTGCTCTAAAAAGTCGCGGCTACGAAAATTCTTCTGCTAGTTACATTTTTCGAAGTTTTATCATTCTTCAAACATGCGGTGACATTCTGTATTAGGGTTACGGAATCTTTAGAATTTTTTACACGCGTTGAGCAGTTTATATCAAGCATTTAGAGTTGCTTAGTGTACAAACAATTAGATAGAAATGTGGCCATCGTGTCATCTCTATTCGCGATTTTCACGTCCTAGAGGTGACGCAGCGATATTTCAATATGGCCGGTCCAAATATAGCCTGAAACGTAAGCAATCACTTCGTTCTTCATTTCCTGTGGGTTGACTATTGGATTTACCTCCATGGTAGATTGTCATTATGCTACTGCAGTAAATAATTTATTTTCCGCTCTTTTTTTAGCTCTTCCAGCTCTGGATTTAGTTTTTTTAAGGTTATGAGAGTCACTCGCATGTTTCGAGAAGTGATTCTATTTTTCAGACCATACCTTTTACAAGGGAGGTCTGAAGTTATATTCATACACTGGCTTTCTGCCCGCGGCTTCGCTCGCGTAAACTTGTGTTAAACTCGCCTGGTTGAGTAAAAAGAGACGGAGGTAGAAACAATATTGCCAAATATCAAACCTAGAAATACTGCGCGCATCGTTGGGATAACTATTTTTTTTTTTTTTTTTTTTTTTCATTTTTCTAATTAAATGTGAACATTCATTATACAGTTTACACATGGAAAATTTAGTTGTTACTAATGTTTTTTTGCATATGTTAAAAATATAAATTGTACAAGTCTCAAGTATGATCAGTGGTATGACTAGTGTGAAGCGATGGAATTACCTTAATGTGCTTCTGAAATGTTTTATTGAGGAACACGTAGAATTGTGTAAAAGAGCATTAATACTAAGTTTCAAGTAAATCTGAACAGATATTTCTTCTACCATCCAAAGTTTGCCACCCCCTTTTCCCCTTAAGGCGTTACCCCCACTTGTAGCGCAAAAAAAGGCCTTTTTCATGAATTTTTTTAAAGAAAACTACAAAACTTTTTTAATCGATCAATATACCATCTTAAAGAACACATCTTGAAGAACTTTTAGCAATTTTTTTATTGAAAAATATTACATTGTTTAGTGGCAAATGGCCGCAAAAATGTAGCGCAAAAAAGGCCTTTTTCATGAATTTTTTTAAAGACAACTACAAAACTTTTTTAATCGATCAATATACCATCTTAAAGAACACATCTTGAAGAACTTTTAGCAATTTTTTTATTGAAAAATATTACATTGTTTAGTGGCAAATGGCCGTCAATGGCCGTCAATGAAATAATGCTTTTATATACACGATTTGCGGTGACCATCATTGCGGCGAAGTGGATCATCTGAAAAACAAAATGCGGATGGATTTAGTCAAATATAAGTATAAACTAGTCTTTAATCGAAGGATTTTAAAAAATATTCATTTTTCACAAAATGGCGGACAGCCAAGTTAATGGTTCGATTGTAACGAAAAAAAATCGAACGATTAAAGACTACATTTTTATGTATTAAATAAGCCTGAAAAATTTCAAGAAGATCGGTTCATTAGTGTTCGAGTAATCTTGGTCACCGACTTCAGAAATGCCATTTTGAGAAAAACGCGTTTAAAGTTTCAATTAGCCGGTCGTTTACACAACGGATTCTTCTCTTTCAACGCTCATATCTCAGTCAATTTTGTTCGGATCGACTTGAAATTTTGAGGACATATTCTCAGATGCTTATACTTCAAAAAAATGCAATAAAAAAAATCGATTCTATACATTTTCCGTACAAACTTTGTCACCCCCTTTCGACTAGGGGTTGAATTTCGAAAAACGCTGAAATACGTGTTTTATTAATTGTATAACTTTAATACTAAGTTTCAAGTAAATTTTCTGACCAGATTTTTTATTTTACATACAAACTTTGCCACCCTCTTCTCCCCTTAGGGGTTGAATTTAAAAAAACACTGAAATACGTGTTTCATTAATTGTGTCAAGAAGTACGAATACCAAATTTCTAGTAAATTCGACCAGATTAAAAAAAAATTCTATACAAACTCTGTCACCCCTTTTCTCTCCTTAAGGGGTGAATTTCGAAAAATCCCTTCTTAGTGGGTGCTTACGTCATAAAAGCAACCTACTGTCCAAATTTCGGTAATTATGCAGTATGAGGACATTTCCGAAAAACGACGGGAAATTTTTTTCCGCCATTATGTTTTCTATTCCATTATAGTAAGTGATATTCCGTCGGGGGAGGCTGGCATTTCCCATTCGTTCTATACGTTATGGGGTTTTGAAGTTTCCAGAAACATGTATTTAATATTTCGACGCCTTGCTAAACAGCTACGTGTTTCCTAAGGGCCAACCCAAACAAACCCAAACAAACTCCCCAATATAGACATCGAAATATTTCAAAATTCTCTATTTTATCACGTGTTTCCGCGAACTTGAAAACCCCAGAACTTATGGAATTCATGGAAAATGTCAACCTCCCCCGACGGAATATCACTCAATATAATGGAATAAACAAGTTGACGATGAAAAAAAATGTTCCCGTCGTTTTTTCGGAAAAGTTCTCATACTGCATAATGTATGTTACCCAAATTTCATATAATTAGCTTCATCGGTTTTGGCTCGGTGTTGATGAATCAGTCAGGACATGTTCTTTTATATGTATAGATTGAAGATTGTATATAACAGAAATAACTCTTAATATTGCTCGATTTATTATTGAGAAAAATACAAATTTGTGAAGAAAAAAATCTTGTGGAGTGACTTCAAACTTGACGTGATGGCATTAAGAGAGTCATTTTCAGAGCCAACAACCACCGCTTATAAAAGCCTTTATCTTTAGGTGGCTTATGAAACGACAATTTACTTTTATTATCCGTCTTGTACCCTGGAACACAGCAGAGTCGCGAGTAATTTTTCGCTTTTAAAGTTTTCTCCATTGTTATCAATGTATTTTGACAAAGTTGACTATACTAGTGGAGCTTCCGCCTTAGGCCGCGAGAGGCGCCAAGATTTTTGGGGCTCGCGAGTAAAGAGCCGTACACATGATACGATTTTTACAGTCGTAATTTTTCGTTAAAAGTTCGGTAACGTGGCTTGAAATGTTACCAGTACACTGGGATGTATTTTTACTTTATCATAGACGAAAATCAATCAATTGTTAATCATTCGGGTTCGTGAAAGGAATACCTTAAGCAATCACTTATTGCGTGATTAATTTAAGCGTAGATTCAAAAACTTGCATTCACCATTTTTTTTTCTTAGCCCAGTGACTATCATCAGACTCTTGGGCGAGGATACGATAGAGGAAGGCATGTACGAGATAGCACAAGAGAAATTAAATCTTGAGCAAAAAATCACCGGAAACGAAGGTGGGTGTTGGCTTGATCATTTATGAATTTAATAAACTATTGTTCGAATGTTTGACGCGCGTCTGCGGCGTTCTCCCATAAGAAGCAGTAGCGCTGGCCCGGGCTAATATTCCGATGGTTGAACCATTGAGTGCACTCGTGTGCAAAGCTAGGCAGAAAAGACGTTAATCCATTAATCGTTATTTAACGAAGTTAACATATTGCTTAACGATTTAACTTTTAAGTTAAATTAAAAAATTATTAACGATCTAATTAACTTTCGTTAAGGCGGGTTAACGCGTTTGAAGTTCATGCCCGCTCCGAATCTAAGCGGTGAGGCACAGCGTTGACGGGCTGTAACGTTTAAAGTTTTTCATCACATATATAGGCTGAGGAACATAAAGTGTTACAGAGCAATAGCACTCAACCTATTGATCATATCCAAAAATGCTTTAGACAAAAGTTTGAGTGTTCGAGAAGGCCGTCATACTGGACCGCCCTATTTTTTTTTTATCGGTGGAGGCGCTGAAGCTACGCCAAGGTCAACTCCACTTTTTTAAATGGGATGGTACATTTTTTTCACCCATCTTGTGCAGCACCTCAAGCCGCATAAAAAACATTAGGCGGTCAAAGCCGTTCAAGGTCATTCAAGGTCACCTATTGAGATTTGTATCATCGATACTGACCTTGAATGACCTTCAACGAATTTGACCCTCGGATGTTTTTTATACGGCTTGAGGTGCTCCACAAGATGGTTGAAAAAAATTTACCATTCCATTTAAAAAAGCGGAGTTGACCTTGGCGCCTTCACGCCTTCATCGCCTCCACCATTAAAAAAATAGGGTAGTCCAGTATGACGGCCTTCTCGAACACTGAAATTTTGTCTAAAACATTTTTGGATATGATCAATAGTTTGAGTGCTTTCGCTCTGTAACACTTTATGTGCCTTACCCTGTATAGTTCTATGGTTTAAAAAAAGAAAAAAAAGAAATCGATTTTTTTATCGTTGTAAATGTATATACCGCTTTAAGGCGAAGTAGATGATCTACTACGTGACATATGAGTGCGAGAGAGATACAGTCCGACCTCCGAATAAGAAACTTTCCCCACTTTCTCACTCGAGCGCTTCCCCCACTCCGACTCGAACTCGGAGGTCGAGAATTTTGTGCGCGGAACCTCTGGTTAAGAAACTAGCCTGGCAGAGATTGTTCGGGCAGAATAGAGTGAACGTATAGTGATTGATGTGTGCATGCGTGCGTGAGTGTTGTGTGTGTGTGCGTGTATGAATGTAACAAAGAATTTACAAGATTATTAGAAATTTTTTGTATTCATTAAAATTCTTGTCAACATATATGTGTTGACAAGATTTCATACAAAATAAAAACAAAGATAAGGGCGTTTAAAGATTTTCATATAAAACAGCAAAATTTTCCGAGACGTAAAGAAAAGCGTTTTCGTCTTGTTGCGTATTATTTTCATCCGCGACGCACTCAACTGACGGTGGAATATTTTCGAGAGAGTCGAACTCTGCCATTGAAGATGAATCCTCAGAGATATTGACTTCTTCTTCTTCTTTTATATAAATGGGATAAAACAATATGGACATGAAGCTCTTTGTTTAAATTATCACCTTGTGGCGCAGATTCTGTAATATTTTCTTCGATTTGTATACTACAGTCTATCTTACGCTTCTTTACAGTTTCGGTCATTTTATAACAGTTAATAGTAATTCAGATACGGTAGTAGACAATAATATTCAATAGTATGTATATTAACGTAAAACAAAAATTCGCTAAATAAATGTCCACGCGCAGTCGAAAACGTTTTTGCATGGGCGATGTGAATACTAAGTTGCAACTCGTTCGAGCGAGTTTCTTGTTGAGAGGATCGCATGCGGAAAAGAGTGAGAGAGACAGACGGAGTTAGTGAGCGCCTGGTGGGGGTATGCGATATATAAGAAAAACTCTTCCCCTTGGGGGCTTTTGGTTTCTTATTCGGAGGTCGGACTGTAGCTGAAATTTTCGAACAGAAATTTCTCAAAGGTGAATAATATTTAGGGCAAAAGGAAATCATCAAGCTCTGCGTCAGGGAATTCTTCAGAGCGTAATGCTTTGTGTTTCGAAAAAAATTTAACCATCTATGAGAAAATTAGGTTGGAAAATTGTGAGGTTATGTTGACCTTGTACATGCTCTTAATTAACGTCCGCTACTTCGTCTTCGTGATGCGCGCGACGCTCATGTGGCGGGTGGCGAACAAGAAAAGTGCGCGGCGCAAGTGCGAGTGAGATGAGTAGATATGCATACCGTGGGTGTAAGCAGGAACCCTATACTGCGTTCAACGAGAGAACGAAAAACTTTCGAAATTCTAAATTCGTCCGGTGCTTTCAGATACCGCCTCCTCTTTATCCTCTTTACTTAGTTTTTTATTTCCCCTCCTTACCTAGCCTACCCTACTACACCCTATTATACTCTATATCCACTTGCTGTAGTACAGGGTGGAAAGAAATGATTAGTTGCCACTTCGCCAGATGATTCTCCAGCTCGAGATCGCTGGAGATCTATCAAAACTTGTAGTCGCAAAATTGGCCTTGACCCTGAAATTCAAGGTCAAATTTTTGTACTGTCTTAAAAATTTCTACTCGTCAAGAAGAACAAAAGTTTCTGAGGAACCATAGGTCAAAAATGTGAACCTGTAGGTGGAAAAACAGCTCAAAGACGAAAAAAATCTTAAAAATTATCTTGGTGCACGCACTATGTGACCATGCTGTTATAAAAATGTATTTATGTATTAATCTGACTATCAAATCCTTATTTGACAGGTTAATTTTTTAAATAAGTGTTAGGCAAAACATAATGATAAGAATCACCCACAATTTCATATAGATTGTTAACTTTAACGGATGACTATAACTTGCGTTCAATTTTCAACAAACTAATGCTTCAACGATTAACGAAGTTAACTTTTTGAGCTGCGTAATAACGATTAACAAATTTTTTTTCGTATGAAAAAGTGATTCACTCATAAAATTAATTACACATCTATTTAGTATGAATATCAAGCTGATAGAATTTTTTTTCGATCTACAAAATGGCCGTACTAATATTTTCTGTTGTTATATTTTTTTTAGGCGCTCCGCGAAGTGACATTTAGCATACACAATTTTTTACCTAGAACAAAAAACAAAAATTCTCGTCAATCTACGTTAGAATACCTAGAGAAGTACGTACGGAATTTAAAAAATATTGTTTTATTCAAAAGTTGTAGGTATTTGAACTTAAGATATGAATTTTCAGTGAAAAATTTCGTTTTAACTGCTCATAAACTGCTCATAAAATGAAAAGTTTTCGATTAGTCAGAAATTCCGTACGTACTTCTCTGCGCAATGCAATTAGGAACATAACGTTTAAATTTGAAGTAAATCGAGTGAAAATTGTTGAAGTTATTTGTCACGCCAATTGGAAAAGAGCTGTTTCGAGAAGTTTCGAGTAGACGGCCATTTTGTACATCGAAAAAAAAAAAATTTCTAATAACTTGATATTCATACTAAATAGATGTGTAATTAATTTTATGAGTGAATAACTTTTTTATACGAAAAAAAAATTGTTAAATTCGCACATGATTTTATATCCGTTACTGTGGCCTGAGGCCTTATAGTCCAGTAGAAATAGGATTTCACCTGGAATTAATTCCGGGTTTCGATTTTCTTTTTTTATACTTAGAGGGGGGGAGGGGTGGTTGGTAGTGTAAATCTCGATTTTCGGGAAAATCCCACTGGTGCGTTTGCCGTCATCTTGATTTAACGGCGGGGTAAAGTTAATTCGGCGAAAAAAAGGCATGTTTTTAAGATTGTTTTGGGGTAACGAATAGTGTTTGTTTATTGAAAAATTTACATATAATAAAGTAACATTCGAACAACATTCTCCTAAATTTGCATTGCAAAATATTCAAAATTGAGCGAATGAAAATTAAACCCCGGAGGCGCCTCGAAAAAAGTTGGTTTGCGGTGTGCACCATAACTCGCAACAGAAGTAATGACGAGGTAATGACGGGAGGATTTTTTTTTTCGATTTTTCGTAGCACTTGGGAGCCAAAAACCCGATTTTCGCTAAAAAAATCGGATAATTTGTTGTTGAAAAATTAGTAATTATTAAAAAAAACAAAAAAGCTCTCGACAATACCTGGTGAATTATGTGAAGAAGTACTGTGCAAAATTTCAAAGCGATTGGTGCAGTAGATTTTGAGTTATCGTGCACACGGACTTCAAATATGACAAGTCTCAGAAAAACGGTTTGAAAAACGCAGAAGAGAAGAGAACGGCATGGACCAATAGACGCTCAAATACTCATACCTTCATCAATTTTACTCCGATCGACTTGAAATTTTAACACAGTATTCTTGATATATTATGCATTCATTTAAAAATTTAAAAAAAAATGACAAAAAAAATTTTAATACTTTACCCCGCCCTTAAAGAGGGATTTTCTTTTCTTCGAATAACTCGCTTATTTTTAACCTTAGAGTGAAAATGATTGCATTCAAAGTTGTGGGAAATGTAATTCCCCACAAGTTTGGTGATTATAATTTTTACCCTAGGATCGATATTTATAGAGTTAGACTGCTAAAAGGGGTAAAAAAAGTTTTTTGAAACTTATCTCGTTTATTATCAAGTTTATTGTAAAAATGGTAATGAATAATCACATAGGAAATTTTATTTCCTCCAACTTTGGTTATTAGCATTTTTACCCTCGGATGAATATTTTCGGACGTACGAGTACACTCAATTTAGGGGTGAACTTTTTTTTATGTTCAGTTATTTCGTTTATTATCAAATTTATCGTAAAATGGTAAGAAGTAATCGGGTAGGAAATTTTATTTTCTTCAACTTTGGTCAGTACCATTTTTACCCTAGGATTAATATTTTCGGACTTATACTTAATTTAGGGGTGAACTTTTTACCCCTGCTTGGAGTGTAACTCTATAAATATCGATCCTAGGGTAAAAACTATGATCACCAAACTTGTGGGGAATTACATTTTCCACAACTTTTGATATTATCATTTTCACTCTAAGGTTGAAAATAAGCGAGTTATTCGAAAAACAAAAAATCCCTCTTTAATTCAAGATGGCGGCAAACGCACCAGAGGTATTTTCCCGAAAATCGAGATTTACACTACCAACCACCCCCCCCCCCCCTAAGTATAAGAAAACAAGATCGAAGCCCGGAATTAATTCCAGGTTAATCGAATTTTAGACCTATCTCGACTGGACTATTAACTTTGCCCACCCTTGAAAATGTGGCAGTCAAGCAATATTAAACCTTTTCCGGAATATTTAAATGTTATTTCGTATTGCAGAAAACGAGAACACCGACAAGAAGAGCATATTGAAGCTGTTGAAGGTAATACTCGGCATAGATGCACACAATCGCTCCATTGCGCAATCGCCGGTGAAAGCGGCCAACGGATCGGCCAACGGCTTAAAAGTTGATACCGATTTCTGAGCATAATCAACGAAAACGATTTTTATATGCGCGCCACTTGAGATTTTACTTTTGCACGGCGTGTTTCTTGTCAGCGATAAACGACACCTCATACTCATTGTTTTTGACTTCTTTATCGTTGTTTCTTTTTCTAACAATATTGTGTCTTTTTCGAGCCTTCGTTTCATTCGAGTCTCCCAGCGGGGCGGAGATTTCGCTGTATTTTTTAGGTAATAAACGAGTTTATCGCGGTACGAAAACTCGGTAAATACGTGCAGTTTATTTATAAAATTTAGTATAAATCGATTGATTTGTGTAACTGTGTAACGACGAAATTTGTATGTGTACGACTCATTAAAACATTCCTTTATTTATCTTAAATTATAATTGACGAATGTATGTAAAGAAAGTATTTTTATCGTCCGGTCGTATATATAAGACAACGTGACGACCGAGCCGTTCTTTGCGAGTCGATCAAATCCAAACATCCGAAGAAAAATAAAACTATTTCCATCATCAATGCGAAGTTGATTTTCGCGCGTGAAAAATTGCAAGTTTCGTTACATTACAATCGACTAGCATATTCGCGCGTTTTTCTTTTGGTATGTTTGACAAAAAAAACAAGCAAATCTCATATCTTTCTAATCAATTAAGCCCAAATATCCAGATGAACAATTTTTTCATCGGAAGACCCGCAAGTCTGAAAATTTGAATTTTCCGAGGCCGGGACATTTTTGTCGCAGGGTTCCTGTCTCCTATTTCCTTTCAGGGATGCCCGCAATGCTCTGTCGGTACGACAGAGAACCTTGTGTCCGTTGATCGGTAAGTGAGATTTTCTATTTATTCCCACTCTTAAGGGGGGAGGGTCAAGTAAACGGTGGTTTTTTTTTTCGAATTTGAACGCTAACGGAAATAAATGTTTCACCGAAAAAATATTAATAAACAGCTGAGCAGCTGCAGCTTAAAGTTGCCTCGGAAATGCACCGTGGAACGCACGGGTCGCTCTAATTATTCGGAATAAAAAGAACAAAAATATTCCGTTAAAATATAATAAAGGGCCGTCGATATAACGTCATCGAATTTTTGCTGATTTTTACCCCCCCCCCCCCTCGCGAAATAACGGAATTGAAATAACTCTGCTTTGAATTCCGTTGGGTCCATCAATGACCAATTCCGGCGCTCTATCGCATGCGCCTAGACGTAGATGGTTTTTCAATCGGTGTAATTAAGAAATTAACTACCAAACGTTATAATTAAGCTACCAATCACTACCAAACGATTATCTTCCATTTGAGACTTATTAGAACGAGTTCGGTCAAGAAAACATAATGAAATAAAAATATCACTGCTCCGTATTCCGTTGATCTATCAGCGATCAACTTCAGCCCTCTTTCGCCTGCGTCTTAACGTAGATGGTTTTTCGATCGGCGTAATTAAGGTAATCCTATCGCCAGGAAATCCATAGGATTTTCATTTTTTTTTAGCTTCACTAAATATATTAATAATTGCCTCTGTAAAATTTCAGGGTCGGTTATCGACGTAATTACAGAGAAAAGAAATATTAAAATTGCGTCATTTTTGTGAAGGAATTCCGAGACGACATGCAAAAACCCAATTTCCGGTCGCTACAAAAGTGTATATAATAGTGAAAATCCGTCAGATTCTTAAAAATAATCAGATTTACATACTTAACACTTGTAGTAATCCAATCCTCTTAGAAAAAATTACGCTTATTGACCTAATTTTTATGTAATACCAAATTTAATTTGAACTTCCGGTATTCGATTTATTACCACTTGCTACTATAAAGAGATGTGCCAGCAAGGCAACAGCTGATTGTAGTACTAACCTCACTCACTCATTGAAATTTCCACACATATTTCATTTTTATCCGACATATTTCGCCGACACAAATTTTCCACGCTTTTTACCAGTCGTGGCCCGAATACAATGCTTTATATTTCCCGCACCTGACATTATTTTGCCAGATCGACATTGAAAAGCATGGAGGTTAAACTCGCCTGGTTGAGTAAAAAGAGACGGAGATACAATCAATGTTATCGAATAAATGTGAACATTCATTAAAGAGTTTACACATGAAAAATTTTAGTTGTTAGGCATTTTTGCTGTTGCA
This sequence comes from Ophion obscuratus, assembly GCA_964007375.1. Lineage (NCBI taxonomy): Eukaryota > Metazoa > Arthropoda > Insecta > Hymenoptera > Ichneumonidae > Ophion > Ophion obscuratus. Next base: position 79,883,822 of record OZ023312.1, read on the forward strand.
TATGTTAAAAATATGAATTGTGAAAGTCTCAAGTATGATCAGTGGTATGACTAGTGTGAAGCGATAGGATTACCTTAAGGAACTACCAAACGTTGAGATTAGCATATTTGTGACCACCAAACGATTTTGCATCGATTCAGCTCCTCATTTAATGGATTGCATTATATATTTTAAAAAAGTCCCGCCAACCTTGCGGGAAAAAAATAGCATTTAATTATAAGAAAACGGTGGACCACCAAACCTTTTTATTCGGATACCAACCACCACCAAACGATTACAAAAAAAAACCTGAGAAATTCAAGTCGTCCGGCTAAATTTATAGAGGTAAGGTTTCCTCATCTTTCGCGGATTAAACTCTACCTTAGAGTTCAGTTCGCGAAATATGAGGGAAACTTTCCAAGCGGAAGCGTTTCTCGCTAGCCCCACTTTCCGGCTCGCGAGTACGCGTCGAATCGTTTCAATTACGTTTATACGCCTCTTGAATATCGTGGCAACGCGACGGCAACTCTTGGTCGTTCTTCTCACAAGGAACATCGCTCAGGTGACACCCTTCTATTTTGTTGAAATTTGAATATGTTATAGAGCACCGACAAGTAAACGATACATATTTTATTTTATCGGCGGAAAAACGGTTTTAAGGGGTGAAACGAACCCTCGAAAATAGGGGTGTTTTTCGTTTTTCGTCGATGTTATTGTTCTAATCTCCAATGTATAGTGCACGAAAAAATAAACATTGTTGCAATTTGAAATTTTTTAATATCTTGTACCGTTAAAACGTTATCGACGAAAAACGAAAAACATCCCCATTTTTGAGGGTGCGTTTCAGCCCTTAAAACCCTTTTTCCGCCGATAAAAAAATACGTGTCGCTTACTCTTCAGTGCTTTATAACATATCCAAATTTCAACAAAATCGAAGCGTGTCACCTGAGGGATGTTCCTTGTCAGAACAGTACACATATGATTCGCATACAAATCACTGCAGGTTTTGAATTATTTATTTATTTGGTGCAATATCACATTGTTAAAATGCAATTATGACCCACACTCTTATCAAGTGTGGCTTCCAGAATATTTATGGAAGCCACGTATATATATTTACTTACTAAAGGTAAGTAAATACACGAAACATGAGATATTCTGTCAAATTCACTGTAATTTTTACTACGTATTTATTTTTAGGATTGTCGTATAATGATCAATTAATTAAAAAATTATAGCGCATAAACTATTTCAAAGTCCCCACGTTCAGGTCGTCGAAATCGACGATACTGCTAATGGAGATCGAATTATCTGCGGGAAAGTAATACCACAGACTAAAGTGAATCATCCACCGTACGACGTAAAAGTAAAGGTATGTATTGATTATGTGATCAATTAATAGTTGAATAATAACGGGAAAAAAATATTTTTCCAGCAACTTTTCAACCATACATGTAAAACAGAAATTGAAAATGAAGATGTATCTCCTTATCAAAGAAATATTAATAATGAAGCAATAAGTATATTGGTCATTGAAATTAGATTTCGTAAACCGTATTTTTTATTTCAGTATATGACAGCCTTAACAAATAACGGATTTTCGTTAATTATTAAGGATAAGTATGGAATGTTAAATTAATAATATATTATTGGTGAATACTATTTAATTGTTGAAAATGAGCATGAAATGATAAATGAATAATATTTTTATCATAGATGAAAAAAAAAAAAAAAAAAAAATTTGCACGTGGTTCTCTAAAAATGCTATCTGATGTAGTAGAAGAATAAAACATTACAGAAAATCCAACATTTGTATATTTTCAATACGTTTTTTGTATCTAATCGTCAAAATATTTACTTACATTCTTCTGACAGCTTTTATCCACTCATTTCTCTTGTTGATTTCCCAATTTCGTCTCCGAAACGAAAAAAAAGACAATTCCTGATTTCGAGAATGGAAATTTTTGCACCCCACAACACAACAATACCTCGTACCACCCATTTATTGTTTATTTCACACAGCGCCTCTCGAGTAAAAATGATTGTATATACTTAGATATAATTATATAAAAATGATATACAATCATATATATTTATATAGGTTTATATATAATTGTATATGATTCTATACATTCGTATATATAATCCGATATAAATGTATTTTCAATGAAATTAGTACGGACAGCGTACAGCTGACCGCAGTCGAACGTCGACGAATTGCCTGAATCTGCCACCAAGCGGCGCCACTAGAGATATCCAAGAGGCGTATATTCAACAGTCTTATATTAAATACTTTATTTACTGTTGAGGAGGGAGGTCTAGTTAGAATTTTCGAAAAATCGATTTTTTTTCTTCATTTTCTAAAAGTATAATATCTTACGAGTATTTTCCGACTAATTGAATGTACATCAGACTATTATTCGCCGAAATACATAACTTTGAAGGACGTCGTGTTTGAGCCATATAAAGTAAACTCAAAACTTTAAACTCGTTTTTCTCAAAACCATGTTTTCGAAGTCGGTGAACAACGTAACCCGAGAACGGCTTTACCGATCGGGTTGAAATTTATATCACTTCTTCTATACATAGTTTTCCTCCGGATGAACGAAGGATTTTTTTTTGGACAATTATTTCTTTTTATAGTCAATTTTTGTAAGTAAAATTTTGGTCAAAACAACACTTTTGACTTTCAGCGTCCGCCATTTTGCGAAAAATGGACATTTTTCAAAGCCCTTCGTTCAACCGGAGCATTATATCATTAAGTAAAGATTCCCCCCTGTTTTGTTGGTTTCAGATAATCCGTCACAGCGTGAGAGTGATCACCGCAAAACCTGTTTTTTTTTGCAGCGTCCTCGGCCATTGATACGTATCGGCTTGTTTTGAAACATATTTCTTTAAAAAAATTAGAATGTTTACATTAAATATATATCTTTTAAACGGAAGAACTTTTATTGTAAATTATTTTATCGTTTGGCCGAAAAAAAATCGGAAAAAGGCCTTTTTTTAACGTTCCAACTAGACCTCACTCCTTAATATCTTTGGGCTATTTTAACACTGCACCACAACCGTGGCTACAGAGTGGTTTGATTTTCAACTTCATCGTCATCGATCTGAGGGGAATGGATTTACTCAACGAAATAGCTTATCGTTAATGCCATAACATATTGTTTATTTTATGTTATAAAAGGATATAAAAATATTCGCATTCTTATTTGAATGTGTATACCGTGTCCTCGCGCAGGGGCACACATGTAGTAAAAATGAGGATGAAGTAAAGAAAATTGAAGAAAAAAAAAACATTTGAGCAGGACCTCAATTGTGTCGACAAATAAAAATAAAAATAATTATAACTTGCAATCGTCTGTCATAAATCTTCCCAGGTTGTCTGGAACTTCGAGCGTTCTAACGCACATAAGGTTAGTAAGACCGAAAACTTCAACTTTGGACGTTGAAGAGACGATAGAAGGAAAAGTGGAATGGAACGAGGTCGGGCGGCTCTTGTACGTTGGATCAAGCCGTCGGGGCTGATTTCTGTTCAAGGGCGATCGACAAACGCGACAAAGTTTTAATGACATCACCGAGAGTACCGATAGCCCTGAATAATTCTTCGTGATAACCGGCAATATCTCTACCCGCCTCGTTGGACGGCAATGATTCGATGCCACCGGCCGCAGCGCTTGCGCCTGGAACCAGCATCGGAACTTCATCATCCCGGTCAAGCATATCTTCGGACGAATCTGATTCCTTGCTCATTTGTTGACTCTTGGAGGTGTCACCGGTGTTCTCCGCGTTCCCAATAGCCTTTAACTCGTTCTGGTACATACCCATTTCTTCCGGCGTCACTGCAACGCGAAAATAGCATCGTTGTAAATCATAATGTATTCTTGTTGTCGATGGCAGGGTGGAGGGATTTTTTTTCTCAACTCACAGACCCATTTGGCCAGTTTGGCAGGATCATCCTTAATCTCCTCGATGATTACGGTCAACTGTTCAACGATATCCGTGAGCTGGCTCTCATCGGCGTCTATGAGATTGTGTGCAGGGTTCCAATAGTTTTTAAGATCACGGGACTTGCACACTTTTCTCAATTTACGAAGAATCTGCAAAATTTGAGTGTCAGGCTCAACAAACATCCGAGCATTATATTCAACGAGAAAAAAAGGGCTGCACTCTTACGCGAATGACAATCCTGATCCCAACCTCGTTCCAGATGTTTACACATTTACAATCGCCTATCTTTGCCAAAAAGTGCATGAATAAAATCTTGATGTGATAACATGAGATAGCTTTCCACTCCTGGATATCGCGCAATTTCTGTTTCAAATGAATAATAATCGTAACAAAATTGACGAATGAGCGGTAATGACATTTAAAAAAGACGGTGAAATTTTCGGGTTTCTATTGTACAAGGTACCTCAATTAGTCGAATGACAGGCTTGATATTGCTGTGCCTGTTCAGTACGTTATCCTCATGATTGTAGAAAGCCATTCTCCACAGAAGCTGCTCATCGTCTTCATTTTGCAGAATTTCTGGTACGGCATACCATTCCTGAAAATTATACGAAATAATAACTGATCTAATTGACATTGGTACAGTCACGAATTTGACACAAAGCCACCAAACGTACAAGATCCTCCATCGTAGGATACCTTGGCCGGCCAGGCAAGCTCAATACAGGCACAAGACGTACGTTCATCTCTGGAAAACCTTCCTTTACGACACGCAGAGTACAAGGATCCCCCGCACTCTTGAAGGCCTGAATGAAAAGAACGCAGAAAGAAGTGGGGCCTCGCTCTATTAGGATTCTGTACGTCTGACCAATTAACTTTTTTTTAAACTAGACATTTAATAAGGTAATGTTTTTTTGCTATCTTAGTTCTTAGGTAGTACCGAACTGAAACCATATGGGGTGATGATAGCTAAAAAAGCTTTGTATGCTTCTGTTGTAAGCTAATAAGGAAAATATATAAAATTATTTGAATATTTTCAATACGAAATGAATTATTTTTGAAGTCGGTATGGGGCCGTACGCAAATTACGTAACGCAATTGGGGGGGGGGTTAGACCAGACGTTATGGTCTGAGCACGTGGGGGGGGGGGGGGGGGGGGGTCAAGTTTGCGTTGCATCGCAATTTTAAAACTGCCAGAAATAGCAAAATTTCTGCATGTTCATGTTTTTTATTTAAACCTCGCGTGCGATTTTACCGTGGACAGCTCACAGCTTTCTATACGCAATGTCAGTTAAGAGGGAAAGTCACTGTTACAAGTCAGAAGTCAACTTGCACAGTAGCTTTCCCACATCCCCTAAGCAAAATGTGAAGGAATTTTTTTTTTATAATTCTTGAAAGTACATGTATTGAAAAATATGTTGGCAACATTTTTATTCACAAATCCGAAAATTGACAATAGATAACTATATTGTCAAGATAGATTTACAATAGATAAAGTACAGGCTCTTATTATTTTGTGAACTATCATGACGATGATGAACCGTCATATCACCCGCAACTTGATACTTCAATGTGAGTATCAATTTTCTAGAAAAAAAAAACATAACTTTATATCACGAAACACTGAACGAAAACTTTGAACGCGTTTTTCTCGAAACTAGTTTTTTCGACCTTGTCCGAGCGAATACTTAAAAACTTATCAACCGATTTTCAATTTTTTTGAAAACATTTTTGTAATCGCAGTGACTAAGGTTGTACGTATCCGCGTTTTTAACACTTGATAATTACTATTTTCAAAGACTGCTTGAATACAGAAAAGGGTCTTGAAAATAGAAAAAGATGACCAAACTGTCGGCTTTTTGTAAAAAAAAAAACCAAATAAAAAAACGGCTACGCATAACGATAGCTAAATTTGTATAGATATCGATAAATTGTTGACTTTTAATTTACAGATAACCTTTCATGAAGAACTCGACGGGACAATGAAGAGAATTTTTTTTTTTCGTCGTCAAGTCAAGGCATATAGCTGGGTTGATTTTCAAGATTTTGTCATAAAATTGGTATAAAACTAGATGAATATATACTTCATAAAATGAGTATAAACCCGATCCTTTTATAATTAGTTATGTCTATGAAAAAAATCACAATTAGTGACGACAACGCACCCGTTACGTCACGGAATAGAGGCGGGGGTCTGGCTAAGCGTTACGGTCCCGTTACGTGGGGGGGGGGGGAATCAAAATTGGAAAATTTCCGTTACGTAATTTGTGTACGCCCCCTATCAGCCAATTACCAACATATCACATATATCGCAGAAAAAGAGGCCAAGAAAAATAAATAAAATATAAGTTCAAGTTTTTTTTATTTGCAATCTCGTTTCTTCCGTGACGTCAATCTCTCGTTCTTGGCTGGCTACGACGCCAAAAATAAGTCGTTTGGTATAGTAAATATTTAAATAACAATAATATACTTTCGTTATAAATTTACTGTATTATGTATACAATAAATTGTTATGTATTTCATATACTACATTATGAATCGGCGTTTTTAGTATTTGTTGTTTAAATTCAATGTATGGTACATAATACACAAAAAAATTCTGTACCTTTTTCCTGCATGGGACTCCCATTGACAATGATTTAAGGGTTTACGTGGGTTTGAACATTTTTTACAAACCATTTTTTTTAAATGCTATTATCTAATAGCACACTATGTCTAGAATATTCTTCCAAAGTTTTAAGGTTGTTATGGGGTGAAGTCAACACGTTACCACCGAGCTGAATTTTTTTCTGGACCTTTATAACCTCTTTGCTGATCATCCTGTGCAGTTTGAATACGATCCACAGTACCGTTGTTCAGAAAAAAAAATCGGCCACTCGACGTATCTCGTGGGCTAATTACATTACGCTTATGGAAAGCTCCCGATCATTTTTCAGTACATTATTAATATCTGCTAAGTGAATGTTACCTCGGGGCTGAAAAAATAGCTACGGTTCGACTAATTATCGGACTAACCCTTGGTAATGTGAAAATGAGGATTCACAGTGTCGTTAAAAAATTATTCATGTTTCTTTATAGCGAATTTGTGCGAAAATCAAGCACACAAAATATTAGACTGCAATCATGGCAACGTCGTAGACGGTACTAATGCTGCCTATATTGTGGATATTCGGTAATTATGCCCGGGAACCTCTAACGAATCGGTCAGGATAATTAACAACGAATATTATTGGTACTTATTCTCTTAAAGCCTTAGGCTACAGTAACGGGTATAAAATCATGTGCAAATTTAACAAATTTTTTTCGTATGAAAGGTGATTCACTCATAAAATTAATTACACATCTATTTAGTATAAATATCAAGCTGTTAGAAAAAATATATTTTTTTTTTTTCGATGTACGAAATGGCCGACTACTTGAAACTTCTCGAAAAAGCTTTTTTCTAATTAGCGTGACAAATAACTTCAACAATTTTCACTCGATTTACTTCAAATTTAAAAGTTATGTTCCTAATTGCATTTCGCAGAGAAGTACACACGGAATTTCTGATTAATCGGAAAATTTTCATTTTATGAGCAGTTATAACGAAATTTTTCACTGAAGATTCATTCTTCAAGTTCTAATACCTACAACTCTTGAATAAAACAATATTTTTTAAATTCCGTACGTACTTCTCTAGGTATTCTGATGTAGATTGACGAGAATTTTTGTTTTGTGTTCTAAGTAAAAAATTGTGGATGCTATAAGTCACGCCGCGGAGCGCTTAAAACAAAGGTAGCAAAAGAAAATATTAGTCGGCCATGTTTGTACCCCGAAAAAAAAATTCTAAGAGCTTGATATTCATACTAAACAGATGTGTAATTAATTTTATGAGTGAATCATCTTTCATACGAAAAAAATGGTTAAATTCGCACATGATTTTATACCTGTTACTGTGGCCTAAGGCCTTAATAGGGATCTGTTTTGCCCTTTGGGTAGGGAACCCTAAAAATGATCAACCAGAACCTTTGATTAGCATTGCCACAAATGAATTTGTTCTGTTCAAATTGATTAGAATTATCTGTGTCTTACATGGTAATTGCGGCTGTGTTTCAACAGGTTATCGGGACAATCGTTGTGTCGTTGCAGCTGGGAGCATGCAAGCAAACGATATATCGAACGTCGAAACTTATCCTTATTGAAGTACGAAAACGTTCTGGATCGTTCCTTCACCAGCCATGACAACAGCATGCGGCTTGAAAAGTAACAGTGAATATATTGAATCCCAAAAAAATAACTGTATATTTATTTTTTCTGATACTCTGATTACCTGTACGCGGCATCTCCAGAACCACAAATTGATAGATCGTAAAACAATTTCAGTTTTGTGTAGCCTGGCTTCTCTTTTGAAAGCTGTAAAGCAAGGTGGAAAGCATATATTATTGGCAATGTTCAAGTAACACAGACAACAATCAATCATAGTTAATAATGCAGAAGGGATTGAATCACCTTGCACAATTCGTATGTCGGAGGAAAGCAGATAATGATGTTCACATCAAATTCTTCTGTTTTGCCGACTTTCAGACCTTTGTAATAGTTCTCGACGAAGAAGAAACCCCCATACAGTGAACCGAACCATGAGTTTTCCACTTTCACTATGGTGAGAACATCTTCAAGTATCTGAAAGCAGGCCGCTAAAATAAATATCTACTCATTTGGCTTTACTTCAACGAGGGCTAAATCTGATGCAAGGAACCTCTTTGAGAACCCCTTTGTGCGTCTCGTATTGTTCGTCCCTTGAGCATATACACTTGTCGATCGCTTGCAAGATCTTTTCTTCGCGTAATTTTTTCGCATTCACATTGGTGCCCATCCTGACGTAGCTCTCACGGAGAGCAAGGGCAATGTCACAAGCGAAACTTAACAAAAAGCATACACGTGGGCGAATGTTCGTCGACGCTTTTTGGGCTGTACGCGGAAGAAATATTATGCCACGTTGAAAGAAACTTCGATTAAAACGAAAGTGAAATCGCAAACTGATAACTGAGATTCTTTTTATTATTTTTTCGCTGCAAACCCGAGTCACTGGAAGTTGCACAAGATTAGAATGGATCAGGGAAGATAACGTGCGAGAATTCCGCGTAAGTGACCACGAGCTCTCTTTGTCTTCAAGCAGCCGCCAAACGTGCGTGAACGGGTCGGCATCCGTAAACGGGGTGGAACAAAACTAGAGACAAAGAGATATTACGCGGATTCCCCTGGTCGTATAAACGAAAAGGTTCTTTGTCTCGGTTGGGCCCCGGTTCTTCAGGAGTGCCACCATGGCGGTATGTTTTGTAACTTCATTGGCCAGCGGTTGAGCCGCCGACTGATTCGCGCTTGCAGCGTTCATAGCACGGCCTTACTTACAGGTCTTGCAACGAAGCGAAATTTTCGTGGTGGGGGTAGGCACGCTTATCGGCTTCATTTTTCGATTCACTAGGCGCCGCTACGCGTCGCTACTAGCAAGGGAAAGTAGTTTACCCCTTACTTCTTACTGGCGAATGGAACCATGGTGTTTACGTATGTTTTTGTGGCGCGATTGTCGAAATAACCTTTATTTGCGACCATATACCAGAAGGGTCTACGCGATTTACCGTGATACATTTTTTATCGTGTTTTTACGTGTAAGTATGAATTTTTTTTGGTAGTGTTTGCGAAAAGAATGCGAAATGGCTAAAGGTTGCGCAGTTCGCAATTGTAAAACGGGGTACAAAAATTGTAATCAGAAATGCTCTGTGTTTCGCGTGCCCAGAAACGTCGAACGATACAAAAAATGGCTCGATGGTATTCCGGGACTGAAAGAGTCTCAGTACGTGTGCGAAAAATATTTCGAAGAACGATGTATTGTGGGACATTGGAGAAAAAAGAATGTAAATGGTCGTTATATGTGCTGGTATGAATTAATGTATTCAAAAAGTTTTCAGTTTTTTTTTTATGAAAGTCGTCATCTTTTTTTCAATCAACACATTTTTTTGTTGGTTTCGTATATTATGCAGTTTACACGACAGTACGGTACCATAAGTTAGGGCAAAAAGCGCATGCGTTGCGTTCAGGAGGGAAAAGGACAGAAGAGCTTTTTCTCTCTTCGTCGCACCACTACTTCCCCTTGCCGTCACGCACCAAGCGGCAAAAATCGGAATAAAAAACAAAACCGCTAAGAGTGCCTACACCCACTACCGCCGTTGTCAAACCCACGGTCTTACATACATGCTTGAAACTCGCTCAAAATTTCAGTGGTGGGGGATGGCCTCTTATTGAAGCACCGACTGTTTCAACTCGTGACCACGAGGATCGCTGCTATAGAGTGATGCAAGCTGTGTGAGAGAGACGGAAATAGATTTCAAAAGTAAACAAAACCCAAACATAATCGCTTATTCACGCGACCACACGCGACGTGCTCTACTTGTAAACTTGTAAAAACGGTGATATTGGAAAAAAATCTATTTTTTTTAAGGATAATACAACCTGCAATTTATGGAATGATTGAAATTATTTTTTTCGCGTTGGAGCCCGGAACCTGAAAAAAAATGAAAAATTATTGGGATCATTACAATAAATACTTTCCAGGCTGGAAAACATAAAACAAAGTTTGTGAATTATTTAAATTTATCCCCCTCGAGAGTCCTTCGCTTAAAGGTCGGAAAAGAGGTGTTTTTTTTTTAATTTACCAACGCAAACCGTTTCGGAAACTGCAAAGTAGAGTATATTGAAAATGTTTCTTGGGACGTGCATTAAAATTTTTCGAAGAGGAAATAAAGAATTGCAAAAGAAGCACTGCTTCTTAAGGAATTGTTTCATTTTAAAAAAATACATCCTGCAAGTGATTCGGTCTGGATTTTCACTTGCAGGATTCACTTGCAGGACACTTATTTTCCGGTCAATTAAAACAACGCGTGAAGCCTATTTGTTTTATAAAAGCTAAAACATGTTTTTAAAAAACCGAGCGCACAGGGATCGAACCCCTGAAAGCAGCATTACGAAGCTTGCACCGAATCCCTCGACCAACACGAGCTCACATTGACACCTATATAAAAAACATTCATACTCATTGTACCCACTTGGATAACTATAGTCTTTTGGTTTTTTCAGGTTTACGATAAAGTTACTTTCAATTGTATTTAGGTCCATCATGCATTTTTGACATTGAATATCATAATTTGCCTTCACCAACCAATTGTACAGCTAGGTTAGGTTCCTATGAGTCAACAATCGATTTCCATCTCTCTCGCACAGCCTGCATCACTCTATCGCAGCGACACTCGTGGTAACTAGGCAAAACGGCCGGTGCTTCAAACCGAGGACATACCCCCACCACCAGCGTTTCAAGACCTGTATGTAAGACCGTGCTCATAACACTCGGACAACGGTCGTTCAATTGTAAATTGCCTCCAATGTGTCACAGCCACGGTCTTACATACAGGTCTGGAAACTCGATGAAATTCAGGTGGTGGGGGTGGTTCCACTATTGAAACAAAAATCGTGGTGTCGCTAGTATCGAGAAGTCAGTTTTGACAGCGAACACATTACCTGTATATGGTCGTCGAGTAACCGCGAAGTAATGCCGAAGTCCTGCGTAGTACCGGAGTGCAATAAGGCTTACAGAAGCCTAAAAGTGAAACTATCAATGTTTTGCAGCTATATAAACTGCTGTCAGTATATAGCGTGATTAAGCCTCCAAAATATGGTAATTGTACCATTACAGAACGACCTGAGTCGCAGATTTTGATATCGCTAAGCGATCTGAATGCTTTGAGTGGCGAAAAATCGGAACCCAAAATGGTCAAGTATCGTGACGAAGTTCGATGAAAATTAGACGTCGTTTCAGATCAAGAAGAATGGGAGGCTGACTATGTCATCGAGTACCCTGTCGATCACGATTATGCCCTTCCTCGGGCTATAGACTGTATAGTTTATTACGTGGCAGGTTTTTTTTAACTAGTTTTTTATGAAGCAGGCTTCTTATTAACTCCACGTAGGTAGCCGTAGAATAAACTAACAACTCTCATAGCACGATGGTAGAATCGTCGGAACCATCCCAGTACAAAGAATTGTTTTTAATTCTTTCGCTACAATCAATTACAGGTAATAATTTAAATAATATATATTTATCTAACATTATCGGTTTTATGTCTATCACGTTTGATGCGTTCCTTTTTACTGGGACGAAGGTTAAATTTAAATAGAATCTTAGATTTGAATGCATTTTTTTCCACTTCGCAGTGTTTATGTTCTGTGTTTGGCAATAAATTAATCAAATCACAAAGGTTCACATGTTTGATTTAACACTCGAATATGTATTAACGGGATATACGTTTTCCTTTCCATGTGAAAAACATGGTTCGGATATTTTATCATTCGCGATAATTTATTACATAAGGTTGCACATGAGGCCTTTCAAGAAAATATGAAATTTAAAAAAAATTGTAAAAAAAAGATGTCTAAATTGACAAACCAATAAACGAACGATCAACAAAAAGGAAATAACGTTTTGGTTTTTTCGTTATTTTGTACATTCCGCCAACCCCCCCCTGCAGAACGATAATGACTAAAAAATTGTCTTATTGCCATTATAAGACGCCATTATTTGAATTCTAAGGGATAAATAGTTGTTATTATATGACTGATAAACGCGAAATTATATTTGTGGTGTAATATAAAATGCTATCTCCATATTTACTGTTCGGAAAAACAACACATGATGAATACGTATACGTAGAAATATTTGTAAGTAGTAACTCCGATAAATACTGGTTGCAAGCCTTGGTGAGTAGAGTGAGTATTGCTGTCTCTCTCGCACACTGACTCCTCGAGTGCAGCGCCTCTCGCGGCGAACTTCAGCAAAGGAACCATGTGAACTAACGGAGATTCCAGACCTGTATGTAAGACCGTGCTTTTTCCCTCGAAGCCTTCGTTTCGGCTAGGCCGCACATGAACGTGCTCAGCGTCCATGTGTTGGTGTAGCTGCCGAAGGCGCGGTCGCAAAACTTCGACCGTGCTCGGCTCTTTCCGAAGACGTCCGAGCGTCGCTCGCTCACGGACACGCGCTACTATGATTGTGTGATGGGCGCGTAAGAGACTAGAGAGGGGGTAACTTTTACGCGCGATCTGGCTTGCACTGCCGTAGGGTTTAGTTCGCGAAATATGAGGGAAACTTTCCAAGCGGAAGGGTTTCTCGCTAGCCTCACTTTCCGGCTCGCGAGTACGCGTCGAATCGTTTCAATTACGTTTATACGCCTCTTGATTCTTGAATATCGTGGCGACGCGACGGCAACGCCGTCTGCCAGCTAACGGCGGCAACTCGTGGTCGTTCTTCTCACAAGGAACATCCCTCAGGTGACACCCTTCTATTTTGTTGAAATTTGGATATGTTATCGAGCACCGACAATTAAACGATACGGATTTTATTTTATCGGCGGAAAAACGGTTTTACGGGGTGAAACGAACCCTCGAAAATAGGGGTGTTTTTCGTTTTTCGTCGATAACGTTATCGTTCTAATCTCCAATGTATAGTGCACGAAAAAATAACCATTGTTGCAATTGGAAATTTTTTAATATCTTGTACCGTTAAAACGTTATCGACGAAAAACGAAAAACATCCTCATTTTTGAGGGTGCGTTTCAGCCCTTAAAACCCTTTTTCCGCCGATAAAAAAATACGTGTCGCTTACTCTTCAGTGCTTTATAACGTATCCAAATTTCAACAAAATCGAAGCGTGTCGCCTGAGGGATGTTCCTTGTCAGAACAGTACACATATGATTCGCATACAAATCACTGCAGGTTTTGAATTATTTATTTATTTGGTGCAATATCACATTGTTAAAATGCAATTATGATCCACACTCTTATCAAGTATGGCTTCCAGAATATTTATGAAAGCCACGTATATATATTTACTTACTAAAGGTAAGTAAATACACGAAACATGAGATATTCTGTCAAATTCACTGTAATTTCTACTACGTATTTATTTTTAGGATTGTCGTATAATGATCAATTAATTAAAAAATTATAGCGCATAAACTATTTCAAAGTCCCCACGTTCAGGTCGTCGAAATCGACGATACTGCTAATGGAGATCGAATTATCTGCGGGAAAGTAATACCACAGACTAAAGTGAATCATCCACCGTACGACGTAAAAGTAAAGGTATGTATTAATTATGTGATCAATTAATAGTTGAATAATACCGGAAAAAAATATTTTTCCAGCAACTTTTCAACCATACATGTAAAACAGAAATTGAAAATGAAGATGTATCTCCTTATCAAAGAAATATTAATAATGAAGCAATAAGTATATTGGTCATTGAAATTAGATTTCGTAAACCGCATTTTTTATTTCAGTATATCACAGCATTAACAAATAACGGATTTTCGTTCATTAATAAGGATAAGTATGGAATGTTAAATTAATAATATATTATTGGTGAATACTATTTAATCGTTGAAAATGAGCATGAAATGATGAATGAATAATATTTTTATCATAGATGAAAAAAAATAAAATAAAAAATAATTTGCACGTGGTTCTCTAAAAATGCTATCTGATGTAGTAGAAGAACAAAACATTACAGAAAATCCAACATTTGTATATTTTCAATAAGTTTTTTGTATCTAATCGTCAAAATATTTACTTACATTCTTCTGACAGCTTTTATCCACTCATTTCTTTTGTTGATTTCCCAATTTCGTCTCCGAAACGAATAAAAAGACAATTCCTGATTTCGAGATTGGAAATTTTTGCACCCCACAACACAACAATACCTCGTAACACCCATTTATTGTTTATTTCACACAGCGCCTCCCGAGTGAAAATGATTGCATATACTTATATACAATTATATAAAAATGATATACAATCATATATATTTATATATAGGTTTATATATAATTGTATATAAGTCTATACATTCGTATATATAATCCGATATAAATGTACTCCCATCAAATTTGATTTGATAAAATTATATATCGTTCTGTATATAATTATATATATACGTGAAACTTTCATTTACGGTTTGTATAATTAGATATAATATTATATACAGTTATATATAATTCAATATAGTGTTGTATATAATTGTATATATACGTGATAATTTTATTTACGGTATATAAAATTGTATATACTTAGATACAATTATATAAAAATGATATACAATCATATATATTTATATAGGTTTATATATAATTGTATATGATTCCATACATTCGTATATATAATCCGATATAAATGTATTTTCAATGAAATTAGTACGGACAGCGTACAGCTGACCGCAGTCGAACGTCGACGAATTGCCTGAATCTGCCACCAAGCGGCGCCACTAGAGATATCCAAGAGGCGTATATTCAACAGTCTTATATTAAATACTTTATTTACTGTTGAGGAGGGAGGTCTAGTTAGAATTTTCGAAAAATCGATTTTTTTCTTCATTTTCTAAAAGTATAATATCTTACGAGTATTTTCTGACTAATTGAATGTAAATCAGACTATTATTCGCCGAAATACATAACTTTGAAGGACGTCGTGTTTGAGCCATATAAAGTAAACTCAAAACTTTAAACTCGTTTTTCTCAAAACCATGTTTTCGAAGTCGGTGAACAACGTAACTCGAGAACGGCTTTACCGATCGGGTTGAAATTTATATCACTTCTTCTATACAGTTTTCCTCCGGATGAACGAAGGATTTTTTTTTGGACAATTATTTTTTTTTATAGTCAATTTTTGTAAGTAAAATTTTGGTCAAAACAACACTTTTGACTTTCAACGTCCGCCATTTTGCGAAAAATGGACATTTTTCAAAGCCCTTCGTTCAACCGGAGCATTATATCATTAAGTAAAGATTCCCCCCTGTTTTGTTGGTTTCAGATAATCCGTCACAGCGTGACAGTGATCACCGCAAAACCTGTTTTTTTTTTGCAGTGTCCTCGGCCATTGATACGTATCGGCTTATTTCGAAACATATTTCTTTAAAAAAATTATAATGTTTACATTAAATATATGTCTTTTAAACGGAAGAACTTTTATTGTAAATTATTTTATCGTTTGGCCGAAAAAAAATCGGAAAAAAGGCCTTTTTTTAACGTTCCAACTAGACCTCACTCCTTAATATCTTTGGGCTATTTTAACACTGCACCACAACCGTGGCTACAGAGTGGTTTGATTTTCAACTTCATCTTCATCGATCTGAGGGGAATGGATTTACTCAACGAAATAGCTTATCGTTAATGCCACAACATATTGTTTATTTTATGTTATAAAAGGATATAAAAATATTTGCATTCTTATTTGCATGCGTATACCGTGTCCTCGCGCACGTGCATACATGTAGTAGAAATGAGGATGAAGTAAAGAAAATTGAAGAAAAAAAAAAACATTTCAGCAGGACCTCAATTGTGTCGACAAAAAAAAATAAAAATAATTATAACTTGCAATCGTCTGTCATAAATCTTCCCAGGTTTTCTGGTACTTTGAGCGTTCTAACGCACATAAGGTTAGTAAGACCGAAAACTTCAACTTTGGACGTTGAAGAGACGATAGAAGGAAAAGTGGAATGGAACGAGGTCGGGCGGCTCTTGTACGTTGGATCAAGCCGTCGGGGCTGATTTCTGTTCAAGGGCGATCGACAAACGCGACAGAGTTTTAATGACATCACCGAGAGTACCGATAGCCCTGAATAATTCTTCGTGATAACCGGCAATATCTCTACCCGCCTCGTTGGACGGCAATGATTCGATGCCACCGGCCGCAGCGCTTGCGCCTGGAACCAGCATCGGAACTTCATCATCCCGGTCAAGCATATCTTCGGACGAATCTGATTCGCCTTCCTTGCTCATTTGTTGACTCTTGGAGGTGTCACCGGTGTTCTCCGCGTTCCCAATAGCCTTTAACTCGTTCTGGTACATACCCATTTCTTCCGGCGTCACTACAACGCGAAAATAGCATCGTTGTAAATCATAATGTATTCTTGTTGTCGATGGCAGGGTGGAGGGATTTTTTTTCTCAACTCACAGACCCATTTGGCCAGTTTGGCAGGATCATCCTTAATCTCCTCGATGATTACGGTCAACTGTTCAGCGATATCCGTGAGCTGGCTCTCATCGGCGTCTATGAGATTGTGTGCAGGGTTCCAATAGTTTTTAAGATCACGGGACTTGCACACTTTTCTCAATTTACGAAGAATCTGCAAAATTTGAGTGTCAGGCTCAACAAACATCCGAGCATTATATTCAACGAGAAAAAAAGGGCTGCACTCTTACGCGAATGACAATCCTGATCCCAACCTCGTTCCAGATGTTTACACATTTACAATCGCCTATCTTTGCCAAAAAGTGCATGAATAAAATCTTGATGTGATAACATGAGATAGCTTTCCACTCCTGGATATCGCGCAATTTCTGTTTCAAATGAATAATAATCGTAACAAAATTGACGAATGAGCGGTAATGACATTTAAAAAAGACGGTGAAATTTTCGGGTTTCTATTGTACAAGGTACCTCAATTAGTCGAATGACAGGCTTGATATTGCTGTGCCTGTTCAGTACGTTATCCTCATGATTGTAGAAAGCCATTCTCCACAGAAGCTGCTCATCGTCTTCATTTTGCAGAATTTCTGGTACGGCATACCATTCCTGAAAATTATACGAAATAATAACTGATCTAATTGACATTGGTACAGTCACGAATTTGACACAAAGCCACCAAACGTACAAGATCCTCCATCGTAGGATACCTTGGCCGGCCAGGCAAGCTCAATACAGGCACAAGACGTACGTTCATCTCTGGAAAACCTTCCTTTACGACACGCAGAGTACAAGGATCCCCCGCACTCTTGAAGGCCTGAATGAAAAGAACGCAGAAAGAAGTGGGGCCTCGCTCTATTAGGATTCTGTACGTATGACCAATTAACTTTTTTTTAAACTAGACATTTAATAAGGTAATGTTTTTTTGCTATCTTAGTTCTTAGGTAGTACCGAACTGAAACCATATGGGGTGATGATAGCTAAAAAAGCTTTGTATGCTTCTGTTGTAAGCTAATAAGGAAAATATATAAAATTATTTGAATATTTTCAATACGAAATGAATTATTTTTGAAGTCGGTATGGGGCCGTACGCAAATTACGTAACGCAATTGGGGGGGGGTTAGACCAGACGTTATGGTCTGAGCACGTGGGGGGGGGGGGGTCAAGTTTGCGTTGCATCGCAATTTTAAAACTGCCAGAAATAGCAAAATTTCTGCATGTTCATGTTTTTTATTTAAACCTCGCGTGCGATTTTACCGTGGACAGCTCACAGCTTTCTATACGCAATGTCAGTTAAGAGGGAAAGTCACTGTTACAAGTCAGAAGTCAACTTGCACAGTAGCTTTCCCACATCCCCTAAGCAAAATGTGAAGGAAATTTTTTTTTATAATTCTTGAAAGTACATGTATTGAAAAATATGTTGGCAACATTTTTATTCACAAATCCGAAAACTGACAATAGATAACTATATTGTCAAGATAGATTTACAATAGATAAAGTACAGGCTCTTATTATTTTGTGAACTATCATGACGATGATGAACCGTCATATCACCCGCAACTTGATACTTCAATGTGAGTATCAATTTTCTAGAAAAAAAAAACATAACTTTATATCACGAAACACTGAACGAAAACTTTGAACGCGTTTTTCTCGAAACTAGTTTTTTCGACCTTGTCCGAGCGAATACTTAAAAACTTATCAACCGATTTTCAATTTTTTTGAAAACATTTTTGTAATCGCAGTGACTAAGGTTGTACGTATCCGCGTTTTTAACACTTGATAATTACTATTTTCAAAGACTGCTTGAATACAGAAAAGGGTCTTGAAAATAGAAAAAGATGACCAAACTGTCGGCTTTTTGTAAAAAAAAAACCAAATAAAAAAACGGCTACGCATAACGATAGCTAAATTTGTATAGATATCGATAAATTGTTGACTTTTGATTTACAGATAACCTTTCATGAAGAACTCGACGGGACAATGAAGAGAATTTTTTTTTTTCGTCGTCAAGTCAAGGCATATAGCTGGGTTGATTTTCAAGATTTTGTCATAAAATTGGTATAAAACTAGATGAATATATACTTCATAAAATGAGTATAAACCCGACCCTTTTATAATTAGTTATGTCTATGAAAAAAATCACAATTATTGACGACAACGCACCCGTTACGTCACGGAATAGAGGCGGGGGTCTGGCTAAGCGTTACGGTCCCGTTACGTGGGGGGGGGAGGGGAATCAAAATTGGAAAATTTCCGTTACGTAATTTGTGTACGCCCCCTATCAGCCAATTACCAACATATCACATATATCGCAGAAAAAGAGGCCAAGAAAAATAAATAAAATATAAGTTCAAGTCTTTTTTTATTTGCAATCTCGTTTCTTCCGTGACGTCAATCTCTCGTTCTTGGCTGGCTACGACGCCAAAAATAAGTCGTTTGGTATAGTAAATATTTAAATAACAATAATATACTTTCGTTATAAATTTACTGTATTATGTATACAATAAATTGATATGTATTTCATATACTACATTATGAATCGGCGTTTTTAGTATTTGTTGTTTAAATTCAATGTATGGTACATAATACACAAAAAAATTCTGTACCTTTTTCCTGTATGGGACTCCCATTGACAATGATTTAAGGGTTTACGTGGGTTTGAACATTTTTTACAAACCATTTTTTTTAAATGTTATTATCTAATAGCACACTATGTCTAGAATATTCTTCCAAAGTTTTAAGGTTGTTATGGGGTGAAGTCAACACGTTACCACCGAGCTGAATTTTTTTCTGGACCTTTATAACCTCTTTGCTGATCATCCTGTGCAGTTTGAATACGATCCACAGTACCGTTGTTCAGAAAAAAAAATCGGCCACTCGACGTATCTCGTGGGCTAATTACATTACGCTTATGGAAAGCTCCCGATCATTTTTCAGTACATTATTAATATCTGCTAAGCGAATGTTACCACGGGGCTGAAAAAATAGCTACGGTTCGACTAATTATCGGACTAACCCTTGGTAATGTGAAAATGAGGATTCACAGTGTCGTTAAAAAATTATTCATGTTTCTTTATAGCGAATTTATGCGAAAATCAAGCACACAAAATATTAGACTGCAATCATGGCAACGTCGTAGACGGTACTAATGCTGCCTATATTATGGATATTCGGTAATTATGCCCGGGAACCTCTAACGAATCGGTCAGGATAATTAACAACGAATATTATTGGTACTTATTCTCTTAAAGCCTTAGGCTACAGTAACGGGTATAAAATCATGTGCAAATTTAACAAATTTTTTTCGTATGAAAGGTGATTCACTCATAAAATTAATTACACATCTATTTAGTATAAATATCAAGCTGTTAGAAAAAATATATTTTTTTTTTTCGATGTACGAAATGGCCGACTACTTGAAACTTCTCGAAAAAGCTTTTTTCTAATTGGCGTGACAAATAACTTCAACAATTTTCACTCGATTTACTTCAAATTTAAAAGTTATGTTCCTAATTGCATTTCGCAGAGAAGTACACACGGAATTTCTGATTAATCGGAAAATTTTCATTTTATGAGCAGTTATAACGAAATTTTTCACTGAAGATTCATTCTTCAAGTTCTAATACCTACAACTCTTGAATAAAACAATATTTTTTAAATTCCGTACGTACTTTTCTAGGTATTCTGATGTAGATTGACGAGAATTTTTGTTTTGTGTTCTAAGTAAAAAATTGTGGATGCTATAAGTCACGCCGCGGAGCGCTTAAAACAAAGGTAACAAAAGAAAATATTAGTCGGCCATGTTTGTACCCCGAAAAAAAAATTCTAAGAGCTTGATATTCATACTAAACAGATGTGTAATTAATTTTGAGTGAATCATCTTTCATACGAAAAAAATGGTTAAATTCGCACATGATTTTATACCTGTTACTGTGGCCTAAGGCCTTAATAGGGATCTGTTTTGCCCTTTGGGTAGGGAACCCTAAAAATGATCAACCAGAACCTTTGATTAGCATTGCCACAAATGAATTTGTTCTGTTCAAATTGATTAGAATGATCTGTGTCTTACATGGTAATCGCCACTGTGTTTCAACAGGTGATCGGGATAATCGTTGTGTCGTCGCAGCTGGGAGCATGCAAGCAAACCTTCTATCGAACGTCGAAACTTATCCTTATTGAAGAAGTACGAAAACCTTTTGGATCGTTCCTTCATCAGCCATGACAACAGCATGCGGCTTGAAAAGTAACAGTGAATATATTGAATCCCAAAAAAATTACTGTATATTTATTTTTTCTGATACTCTGATTACCTGTACGCGGCATCTCGAGAACCACAAATTGATGGATCGTAAAACAATTTCAGTTTTGTGTAGCCTGGCTTCTCTTTTGAAAGCTGTAAAGCAAGGTGGAAAGCATATATTATTGGCAATGTTCAAGTAACACAGACAACAATCAATCATAGTTAATAATGCAGAAGGGATTGAATCACGTTGCACAATTCGTATGTCGCAGGAAAGCAGATAATGATGTTCACATCAAATTCTTCTGTTTTGCCGACTTTCAGACCTTTGTAATAGTTCTCGACGAAGAAGAAACCCCCATACAGTGAACCGAACCATGAGTTTTCCACTTTCACTATGGTGAAAACATCTTCAAGTATCTGAAAGCAGGCCGCTAAAATAAATATCTACTCATTTGGCTTTACTTCAACGAGGGCTAAATCTGATGCAAGGAACCTCTTTGAGAACCCCTTTGTGCCTCTCGTATTGTTCATCCCTTGAGCATATACACTTGTCGATCGCTTGCAAGATCTTTTCTTCGCGTAATTTTTTCGCATTCACATTGGTGCCCATCCTGACGTAGCTCTCACGGAGAGCAAGGGCAATGTCACAAGCGAAACTTAACAAAAAGCATACACGTGGGCGAATGTTCGTCGACGCTTTTTGGGCTGTACGCGGAAGAAATATTATGCCACGTTGAAAGAAACTTCGATTAAAACGAAAGTGAAATCGCAAACTGATAACTGAGATTCTTTTTATTATTTTTTCGCTGCAAACCCGAGTCACTGGTTGTTGCGCAAGGTTAGAATGGATCAGGAAAGATAACGTGCGAGAAATCCGCGTAAGTGACCACGAACTCTCTTTGTCTTCAAGCAGCCGCCAAACGTGCGTGAACGGGTCGGCATCCGTAAACGGGGTGGAACAAAACTAGAGACAAAGAGATATTACGCAGTATTCCCCTGGTCGTATAAACGAAAAGGTTCTTTGTCTCGGTTGGGCCCCGGTTCTTCAGGAGTGCCACCATGGCGGTATGTTTTGTAACTTCATTGGCCAGCGGTTGAGCCGCTGTCTGATTCGCGCTTGCAGCGTTCATAGCACGGCCTTACTTACAGGTCTTGCAACGAAGCGAAATTTTCGTGGTGGGGGTAGGCACGCTTATCGGCTTCATTTTTCGATTCACTAGGCGCCGCTACGCGTCGCTACTAGCAAGGGAAAGTAGTTTACCCCTTACTTCTTACTGGCGAATGGAACCATGGTGTTTACGTATGTTTTTGTGGCGCGATTGTCGAAATAACCTTTATTTGCGACCATATACCAGAAGGTTCTACGCGATTTACCGTGATACATTTTTTATCGTGTTTTTACGTATAAGTGTGAATTTTTTTTGGTAGCGTTTGCGAAAAGAATGCGAAATGGCTAAAGGTTGCGCAGTTCGCAATTGTAAAACGGGGTACAAAAATTGTAAACAGAAATGCTCTGTGTTTCGCGTGCCCAGAACCGTCGAACGATACAAAAAATGGCTCGATGGTATTCCGGGACTGAAAGAGTCTCAGTACGTGTGCGAAAAATATTTCGAAGAACGATGTATTGTGGGACATTGGAGAAAAAAGAATGTAAATGGTCGTTATATGTGCTGGTATGAATTAATGTATTCAAAAAGTTTTCAGTTTTTTTTCGATGAAAGTCGTCATCTTTTTTTCAATCAACACATTTTTTTGTTGGTTTCGTATATTATGCAGTTTACACGACAGTACGGTACCATAAGTTAGGGCAAAAAGCGCATGCGTTGCGTTCAGGAGGGAAAAGGACAGAAGAGCTATTTCTCTCTTCGTCGCACCACTACTTCCCCTTGCCGTCACGCACCAAGCGGCAAAAATCGGAATAAAAAACAAAACCGCTAAGAGTGCCTACACCCACTACCGCCGTTGTCAGACCTGTATGTCAGACCGTGGTAGCGAACCACCCCCACCACAATTGTGTCAAGACCTGTATGTAAGACCGTGCTCATGACCACGGTCTTACATACAGGTCTTGCAACGAAGCCAAATTTTCGTGGTGGGGGTAGGCACACTTATCGCCTTCACTTTTCGTTTCATTAGGCGCCACTACGCGTCGCTACTAGCGAGGGGAAGTGCATTTCCCCTTACCTCTTACCCGTGAATAGGACCAATGTCTTTACGTCTGTTTTTGTGGCGCGGTTGTCAAAATAACCTTTATTTGCGACCATACACCACGAGGTTCTACGCGATTTACCGTGATACATTTTTTTATCGTGTTTTTACGCATAAACGTGAATTTTTTTTGTAGCGTTTTCGAAAAAAATGCGAAATGGTTAAGGGTTGCGCGGTTCGCAATTGGAAAATAGGGTACAAAAGTTTTAAGCAAAAATGCTCCGTGTTTCGACTGCCCAGAAACGTCGAACGATACAAAAAATGGCTCAATGCTATTCCGGGACTGAAAGTCTCAGTACGTGTGTGAAAAACATTTTGAAGAACGATGTATTGTGAGCTATTGGAGAAAAAAGGATGTAAATGGTCGTATTATCGCTTTTTATTGGTTTCTTATATTATGCAGTTTACACGACAGTACGGTACATTAAGTTACGGCAAACGGCGCATGCGCAGCGGTCAGGAGGGAACAGGACAAAGGAACTATTTCTCTCTTCGTCGCACCACTACTTCCCCTTGCCGTCACGCACCAAGCGGCAGAAATCGGAATAAAAAACAGAGCCGCTAAGGGTGCCTACCCCCACTACCGCCGTTGTCAAACCCACGGTCTTACATACATGTCTTGAAACTCGCTCAAAATTTCAGTGGTGGGGGATGGCCTCTTATTGAAGCACCGACTGTTTCAACTCGTGACCACGAGGATCGCTGCTATAGAGTGATGCAGGCTGTGTGAGAGAGACGGAAATAGATTTCAAAAGTAAACAAAACCCAAACATAATCGCTTATTGACGCAACCACACGCGACGTGCTCTACTTGTAAACTTGTAAAAACGGTGATATTGGAAAAAAATCTATTTTTTTTAAGGATAATACAACCTGCAATTTATGGAATGATTGAAATTATTTTTTTCGCGTTGGAGCCCGGAACCTGAAAAAAATGAAAAATTATTGGGATCATTACAATAAATACTTTCCAGGCTGGAAAACATAAAACAAAGTTTGTGAATTATTTAAATTTATCCCCCTCGAGAGTCCTTCGCTTAAAGGTCGGAAAAGAGGTGTTTTTTTAAATTTACCAACGCAAACCGTTTCGGAAACTGCAAAGTAGAGTTTATTGAAAATGTTTCTTGGGACATGCATTAAAATTTTTCGAAGAGGAAATAAAGAATTGCAAAAGAAGCACTGCTTCTTAAGTATTTGTTTCATTTTTAAAAAATACATCCTGCAAGTGATTCGGTCTGGATTTTCACTTGCAGGATTCACTTGCAGGACACTTATTTTCCGGTCAATTAAAACAACGCGTGAAGCCTATTTGTTTTATAAAAGCTAAAACATGTTTTTAAAAAACCGAGCGCACAGGGATCGAACCCCTGAAAGCAGCATTACGAAGCTTGCACCGAACCCCTCGACCAACACGAGCTCACATTGACACCTATATAAAAAACATTCATATTCATTGTACCCACTTGGATAACTATAGTCTTTTGGTTTTTTCAGGTTTACGATAAAGTTACTTTCAATTGTATGTAGGTCCATCATGCATTTTTGACATTGCATATCATAATTTGCCTTCACCAGCTAATTGTACAACTAGGTTAGGTTCCTATGAGTCAACAATCGATTTCCATCTCTCTCGCACAGCCTGCATCACTCTATCGCAGCGACACTCGTGGTCACTAGGCAAAACGCCCGGTGCTTCAATCCGAGGACATACCCCCACCACCAGAGGTTCAAGCCCTGTATGTAAGACCGTGTTCATAACACTCGGACAACGGTCGTTCAATTGTAAATTGCCTCCAATGTGTCACAGCAAAACACCAAGAGCACCAGCTGTTCCATCATCAAATAATCACAATCGCGCGACAGAGAGCAGTACGAAGCTATGCAAAGAAACGTTTGAGGGCTCTCGACGCACATACACGTATATCTCATATGTCCACAAATTTGAGTGCCTCGAAAATTGTGTCGATCGAAATTTCGTTAGTAGAAAATTCGTCTGATCTGCCGAGATCGAGAACCGAGCGACTCGGATTTACAGGTAACTTTTTCTGTTTCTTACGAAATAAAAAAACAATTGCATTTTAACGCATAAAGTAAATTACAATATTCGCAGCCACCTTTGTACTTACGTATATCCGTCCCAATTCGTGATCGGACGATTCACCTGCGTTTGTTTTCTTTCCTCCGTATTCTACGATATTCGGTGTATGAAATTATGTTGTCAGTTGGGTAAAGGTGCATGGGAAACAAAGCGTGTTGTACAGTGAAGAAACGAGAAGCAGACAATTGACCATGCAACCTCAATTGGGACATGTGACACCAAGAAAATTGCCAGTTTTTGTCTTTCCACAAAGTATAACGTTCTTCCTCGATGACCAGTCGACCCACAAACAAGTCCTAACGCTGTACAATCCCTACGACTTTCCCGTCAAATTCAAGGGTGAGTAGCAACAGTTACTTCGCAGTTACGCTTATCCTCTGTTTTCCTTAGTCATTGGGATTCATAATCGACGAAGTTTAGTGTCCCGTACACAAAGATCAATAACAAATCCTTAATGATCTTGTAGTTCCGATAAAAAATTCTGTAATAATACAACTGGATAGAGACCAAGCGGCAAATCGAATAAGCTTTATGGTAGCTTTAACGGTAATCTTATCCCTGTACGTAAAAGATGAGGAGATTGAAAGGAAGAGATGCTACTTGATCGAGATTGGGCTAGAAAGCAGCAAATATTTGTTTACTTTTATTGATTAATGGGTTAGGTCACAGTAACGGGTATAAAATCATATGCGAATTTAACAATTTTTTCTCGTATGAAAAAGTGATTCACTCATAAAATTAATTACACATGTATTCAGTATGAATATCAAGCTGTTAGAAAATAATTTTTTTTTCCATGTTCAAAATGGTCTACTACTAATATTTTCTCTTATCTTTTTTTTTAGGCGCTCCACAGTGTGACATTTAGCATCCACAATTTTTAATGTAGAACAAAACCAAAAATTCTCGTCAATCAACATTAAAATTCCTAGAGAAGTACGTACGGAATTTCAAAAATATTGTTGTAGGTATTTGAATTAATTTTCAGTGAAAAATTTCGTATAAAACTGCTCATAAAATGAAAGGTTTTCCATTAATCAGAAATTCCGTACTTCTCTGCGAAATGCAATTAGGAACATAACTTTTAAATTTGAAGTAAATCGAGTGAAAATTGTTGAAGTTATTTGTCACGCCAATTGGAAAAAAGCTGTTTCGAGAAAAAAGCGTTGAAAGTTTTAGGTACTCTATGGGCGTCTCAGAGGTAGGCTTACGTTAGACGCTCAAAGTCGGTGAAAAAAAAATGTTCATGCTACAAATCGAATAGTAACTTATTCTTATGATGATATAGCACCATTTTAGCGATAAATAAATCGATTTTTCGAAAATTTTACTGTGGCCTTACCCCTTAAGTACAATTACAAATTTGTACAAATATATATTTAGCAGTTTTTTAATCTTTGTTTCCTTATAGAGTAATCTTCGTTTTAGTGGAAAAGTATTCAAGGGTTTAAGCGATCATCACATTGTAACGGATCGAAAAATAGCGGATTTTCGCGATTTTTTTTCGATGGTTAAATTACGCTAATCAGTCTGATTTTTTTTTATGTGTAATCAAATCATTCATGAAGACCAGAAAATAATTTTTATACGTTTATTTTTATTTTTTTGACATTTTCTTAACGTTTGAAAATGTCTTGGAAAAAAAGGAGTTCTCACAGTGTACACGATTGTGGCTGTAAATATTATCTGAAACAAAATTTGTGAAAAGTTTATTAATCAGTATGGAGGCTGCTATCTTGCTATGGAAGTTTTTAAAAATCAATAGTGACAAAATGACAGCGATTTGCAGAAAAAAAAGTATCGTATTTACCCTATTTTTTCGTTAAAAAAAATGAAGATTTATAAAAAAAAGAGCTTCCATAGCAAGATGAAGAATGTTGTGTGAAAATTTGAAATGGATAGCTTGGAAACTGTTCCTTTGAGTGGGTACACCGTTTTGAAAAACGACATTTAGAGAAAATCGCGCCCGCGTCAGGTCTCACACAGCTGGTCGAATCCCTTTTACTGAGAAAGGCTGTAGCAACCGGAACAATTCGAATTTCACCCAAAAAATCAGAAAGCATGTTTATAACCGTCTATACTATCGAATATTGCAAAAAAATCGATTTTTTGAAAATTGTACACTGTGATGATCCCTTAATAATAATGTGTTTAGAATGTCGAAAAGTATCCAAAAATGATATTCAAAAGTCCTGTCTGTATGTGTACGTGTATACGGATTTTATGGCGTTAAAATTTGCAACGTTGGAATGCAATGAAAGTTCATTTTAATATTTTTATTTCTTCATTTTTTATCACAATCTATCATTTTTCTTTATG
This sequence comes from Ophion obscuratus, assembly GCA_964007375.1. Taxonomy (NCBI): domain Eukaryota; kingdom Metazoa; phylum Arthropoda; class Insecta; order Hymenoptera; family Ichneumonidae; genus Ophion; species Ophion obscuratus. The sequence continues at coordinate 79,911,667 of OZ023312.1, forward strand.
GATTGAGGGGTTAGGCCACTATGATGACCCAAAAGTCAGCCTTATTTGAAAAAAAATAATTTTGGAGGGATAAATAAGGGGCCGTCCATATATTACGTCATTCTAAATTTGGGGGGGGGGAGGTTCGTCTGCGGATGACGGTAAATGATGGATGAGGGGGGGGGGGGGGCCTTTCGAAATTGACGTCATTCTTGTGATACCAGTTAATTCAAAATGTACAATAGTATATTGTACAACTAGAGTGGTTTCCCCGCATGAGTGATGAAAAATATTTTGCAAGTACCTAATGGTATTAATTATTGAACTCATTATTTATTTATTTATTACATAAGGTTTGTCTACATTATATTCGAGAACTTCAAATAACAGCGTACCTATGAAAATAGTTCGATCGAGCCAAAATGAATATGGGGAGGTTACGGAGATATTACCCGTGATCCAGGATTTGCAAGAATGGGTGAAAACTCCGTTGGAGCTATCCAAAGAAAACTAAAGAATAGAGAAGAATAATATTATTATATTAATGAAAATTGCCAAAGTACAAAATAATAAAAGATGATTCTATAACAAAATGTGGGAGCTATCCAAAGAAAACTAAAGAATAGGGAAGAATAATATTATTATATTAATAAACATTGCCAAAGTACAAAATAATAAAAGATGATTCTATAACAAAATGTTTTAATGTTACCCAATTTTTCTCAAATCCGCAAATGTTTTAATTTTGCCAAACTGGTAATGACGTCAATTTTGCGAGAGGGGGGGGTCATTAGGAAATGACGATAGGATGATTGTAGGGGTGGGGGGGGATCGAAAATCAGCAAAAATCGATGACGTAATATATGGACGGCCCCTAAGATGATCGAAAAATCGTTCGGACAATTATTTGTGTGTACATTGAAAAAGTTTCATAAAAAAATATTTATTATTTAAGAAGTTATACACAATCTCGTGAGGGAACTTTGAACGTAAGGGCCTTAACAGTGTACTTGATTCTGACCACCTGGTTCATAAAAAAATAAGTTTTTCCTTAAAATAGATAATGTTGACTAATAGTTGACGAACCTTTTTTTGTTATCGTATTTCAATCTTCAAAAAATAAGGTTTCAATTTTTATTCGATTTTTCGAGGACAAATGACAGCAGTATTGTTAATAACTAATGAAAAAATTTGTTAACAAGAAAAACGTCGGTCAAGACTAACCTACTGTTACATTGAATAATTGTACGAAATTTCAAGTCAATCCGTCCATTAGATGTCGAGAAATCGCGTACACCGTTTTGAAAAACATAGTTTCGAGAAAAACGAGTTTAAAGTTTTATTAGCAGTTATATTGTTGTAATAATAAGATAACTTTCAATCTGCGATTCCTGCACCATATTTCAAACCTTCCTTTTCAATTTAAATTGCCTCAAGCGACAAACAATTTTTCGAAATTTTCACAGTAGTCTACCCCCTTAAGATTGTGGATCTCTCATAAGGATAAAAGAACCGTTTTAATTATTTTCGTACCCTAAATCGACGAAAAAAACGAGAGCAATGGAAGAAAAGTTGCTGCATTCCAACGATGTAAACTACAACATCGGAATTTTAATGCATGGGAAAACTTCCACAGTTTAAAAAAAATACTTGATCGATTTTTTAAACGTCAATATTATGGCAATTTTTTTGTAAAGAGTTCAGCGATGAAAACGGTGAAGGGGATGAATTTCAGGGGCTATACCAGTGTGAACGCTGAAAATTTGTGTGATTTTTGGGAATTTTTTGGAAGAAAAGTACTTAGTTAAATGTTTCGGAAAATTAAGAATATATTTGGCTGTATTTGACCTATATTACATAATTTTTTCATAGAAAAATATTGAGATGCAAATGACTCATGCGCTACCTTCGGAGACGCCAAAAAAAAAAGTTCCTCCACTGCTGACATAATTCCGGCCGACTGAGTAGCTGAAATCGATAAAGGAAAAAATGTCGTTAAACTGGAAGGTATTTCCTGTACAATGACGTAGGATTTTCGAAAAATATCAAAATCTAACAAAATGGCGTAGTTATGAGAAAAAGTCTGTTTTCTTGCCTATAAAATGGTCTTTTTTTTCAATGCCAAATCGTCAATTTTCATCCAATCGAAAATATCCTACGTCATTGTAGAGTAAATATATTCAAGCGTACTCAGTTCAAATTTCAAATCAATCGGATAATTGCTCTTTAAGATACAATGTCAGCAAATTTGAAAAATCTCATGTCGATAAAAACGCGTTTAAAGATTTAACATCGATTTTTGCAAGATAAAATGATATTGATATAAATGATATAAATGATAATATTCTTCAAAGTATAAACTGTCGAAAAAGGCAAAAACAAAGTCGATTTTTTGAAGGTGTCACACTGGTATAGCCCCTTAAAGAGTTTTCAATTTCCAAAACATGTTCTCGAGCGCTGTAACATTATAATTTTCCAGAGATCTGGCTAAAATTTCATACGGAATTAAACTTTGGAAAAAAACATCGAAAAAGTTTGGATTCCAAGGGAGTGTAAATTTTCAGACATGGTTTTCTTGCTGTAATTATTTTCAAGTTTAAGATATCGAGAATGAAATCTCTCCAACAATAAACTCCACTCGTATTGCATTCTAAAAAAATTGGTAAAACATTTTAGATTTCCTGGGAGTCTGAATTTCCAGGTTAAAAAACTTTTTACGCTGCGAGCTTTTCAAAATTACCTGCTTGCTCCAATGTACTTGCAATTGCCTATAAATACAATCAATTATAGGTGTCTGAAACATCCAGCAAAATACTATACGATGAAAGATATTTCAGAACTAAATGTTCAGACAACCTTTTTACGCTTTCTCTATCTTAAAGTTTAAGATACTTGGCCAAATTTTCATACAAACAAACTTATAATAAAGGTTCATATTTGGCATAGCGATGATTAGTCAAATTTGACATCACACTATTAAAACACAGTTCGGGAACAAAAAAGTTGTGCGAAATAGAAACGTGCGCATTTCTTTCTCATCATTTCATTTTGTGCATTGTTCAGTCATTGTTTCTGCGTCATATCGTAAATAGTGTTTGTCGGAAATCAATGAGATCGTTGTGTGCCTCGTTGGGAGCCCCGTTGGGAAGGCAGTCATGAAGTTTTTCAACTTTTCAGTATTATGCACAGCTCCGAACAAGTACAAAGTCGTAGACCCAGAGGGCACCATAAAGTCGCGCTGCTGCGTCGACATAGTTGTAAGGCACACTGCCCTGATGCCGGCAAATTGCAATGTAGCGGACAAATTCAGGATACAGATGCAGGAGCACCCGACCAAACAGGTTAATCGCAATTGCGCGGAGACTGCGGAATGGAACGTCGTTCTCCATTAAGGGGAGGCACCTGAGTAAACGGCGAGAAAAACAGATAAACTTCCGGAATATTAATTTCAAAAACTAATGTTTTGATTGGATCCGGGTTTTTTTTTATTGGAAAATATGTACATTGAGTTATGTTTAGGAATTTTTTTAAATAAATTCGTTGACTGGAAGCGATTCAAACGCGATTATCTCGAAACATAGTTTTCAAAGTCGGTGCCAGATGTATCTCGAAAACGGCTTGTCCGATTTCGTCCAAATTTGGATACAATATTCCTCGATAGTTTTTCTCGTTCGCCACGTAGGATTTTTTTGAAATTTTCATTTTTGACGCAATTGCGACAGTTTTAATTTAACATTCGTTTTTCGTTCGCAATTTCCGATGATTTTGGATTGCATACACATTGCACAAAAAAGCAATGGTTCAATCAAATGAAAAACCCCTTCATGGCGAACGAGAAAAACTATCGAAGAATATTGTATCCAAACTTGGACAAAATCGGACAAGCCGTTTTCGAGATACATCTGGCACCGACTTTGAAAACTATGTTTCGAGATAATCGCGTTTCAATCGCTTCCAGTCAACGAATTTATTTTTACAAATTCCCAAACATACCTCAATGTACATATTTTCCAATAAAAAAAACCCGGATCCAATCGAAAGTTAGTTTTTGAGATAAAAATTCCCGAAGTTTGCCTGTTTTTTCTCACCGTTTACTCAGGTACCTCCCCATTAACTTTTTTTTCCATTTTATCGAATATTCACAATATGCGTAAAGTGCATTTCTCACAAAGGTTATGGGTAGACGGGACGTTGAAGCAAGGCTGTTGAGCGGCGCAGGTGATAACGTGGGTCGCGGTACTCCGGATCCCGACCAATTCCAGCAACTGCCGACCAACGAGAACAGGCATCAGCAGTCGTACGCTCTTTTGACGCAAACTCGTGCGATAGACCGTAAGTCCGCTATCTGGATTCGTTTATCACATGCGAATCGACATTTTTTGCACTTTTATCGATTCCTCACGCTTCTCTTTTTGAATCTGGAGAGCGTTATTTATCTGAAACGTTCTGTCGTATTCTCTTGCGGGTTTTTACAAATTTGGTTCTTTCAACTCTACCCCACACTGGTCACATCACTGCTTCCAGTTCCTTAGAGACACCCATCAAGGTGTTGTTCGCTGTCGCTCGTTTCCTCGTGTACCAGTGGAATTTGCACTAGAGCAGTGGAAAACTGTGGAAAATATGTGCCGATGCAGGCAGATAACAAGGGGACGTCGCCATAGCCGGGAAACGGATTTGGACGAGGCTTTTACCTATTATAGTACCCCACTAGAAATGTGTTATAGCAAAGCCATACGATGTAATGCTGAGCCGTTTACGAGAAAAATTACCGTAAAAATTTGATGCTTACAAAAGAGGGCTAATTTCGAAACATGTCTATTTTTTTCTTTGAATATAAAGCAGAGAAAGGTTGATTTTTATCGAAAAATCGTAGTTTATATTGAAAGAATAAGCTTTTTTGATTGGAATTAGACAAATAACCATATTCCTAAAAAAAAATCATATTCTTCAGTATTAATCTTCACAATATTGCTAATATTAGAAGTCGGATTCATCGTCAGTATCGTTCTGCGGAGTTCTTTGGCAGATTTTTTGGTGATATTCATCGTAAAGCATATACAACACTCGCGTGCTCCACGCCAGGCACCCTTTATGAAGGCAACTCCTTTGCACCTACTAAGTGCGCAACTAAGTTTCCGGATTTTTTTGACCAATAAAAAATCGAAAATTTCAAGACAAATACAAAAAATGGTTCATTCGAAGTATTGTCCCTCGCTATTTACACATTTTTGCCATCTATCTGGCAATACATAAATACCCCGACGATAAAAAGACGCGTCTTTGGACTGAAACCATTCGTCCAACCAATTTTGTACTGCATCGTAATTGGACAAGTGTAGCCCACCCAAGCCGTGCGCCATCGACCGAAACAAGTGATAGACTGAAGGGGCCAGGTCTGACGAATACGGCGGGTGCGGTAGCAGATCCCATTTCAGTGTTTTTATGGTGTCCTGGACAATGGAACTGCGATGGCACGGAGCGTTGTCGTGCTGCAATATCACACGTTCGTGTCTCGTGTCCCATTCTGGCCGTTTTTCAAGCAATGCGTGGTCCAAATTGATTAGTTGTTGTCGGTAGCGATGCCCATTGACAGTTTCGCCCGAGTTCAGCAGCTCATAGTACACGATTCCTTTCTGGTCCCACCAAACGCAGAGCATTGTCTTTTTTCCGAAGCCATTTGGCCGTGCCGTCGATGTTGACGCTTCGCCAAGTGAAAGCCACAATTTCCTGCGTTTGGGATTCTCGAAATATATCCATTTTTCATCGCCAGTAACAATTCGATGCAGGAAACTCTTCATGTTCTACCGCAAAAGCAACATTTTGGAAGTGGCTCTTCGATTTTCTATTTGTCTCTCAGTCAACTCATGTGGCACCCACTTTCCTTCCTTAGGAATTTTCCCTATGGCGTGCAAACGTTTCGAAATACATTGCCGAGTCACATTTAATGCCTTGACAAGTTGATCTTCTGTTTGAGTGCCATCTTCATCAAATAAGGTTTGCAGATCGGCGCCCGCACATGTTTGCGGTCTTCCCGAGCGCTCCTTGTCCCCAGTCTCAAAATCGCCACTTCTGAACCGCTTGAATCAATCTTCACACGTTGTTGTTGATGGTACATGTTCGCCGTAGGCCTCCTCAAGTAACCGACGTGCTTCAGCTGCTGTTTTTTTAGGTTAAAGCACAAATTTGGCACAAACTTTGACATTTTCGAGGTTAGAACAAAGCTCGTTGTGTTGCGATATTTGTTTATATTACGACTGGATATTCTTAACAGATGTCCAAGCTATAAAGACACCCGATTTCAGACCTGTATGCCGACTACATATGTCGCTAGCGTCATCCATGTGTGAAACCCAGGAACTTAGTTGCGCACCTAGTGCAATTTTGCTTCAAAAGCGCCAGAGAGAAACAGATTTCATCGACGTACGCAAAAATCGGTCTGTTTTCAAGGAGTTTTCATGAACAATAATAGTAATAACACGTAATAACTTGAATTTGCAATAATCCCCAACGACTACCACTCGCAGCAACGGTAGATATTCAACTGACGTTGAATTACTTGAATTATTTGATTTTGAAAATTATTGAATTCACATTAGGGACCGGTCAGAAGACGGTATTATATTGGGTTGGTACAAAAATCTTGCAACACACAACACGAGTAAAAAAGAAAAATATTTTATTTTAACAGTAAACGATTATTCAGTAATGTAGGCTCCCTCCGCATCTACAACGCTTGCCCAACGTTCTGGTAGACTTTGCCCGCCCGCAGACCAGAATTCTTTTGATCGTGAATTAAGAAAGTCGTCCAATGTATTTTTGAGATCTGACAGATCATCAAATTTTTTATCCCGTAAATAGTTCATCAAAGCTCGAATCAGGTGATAGTCGGTATGTGCTAAGTCTGGTGAATACGGTGGGTGTGGTAGAACTTCCCATCCTAGCTGCGAAATAGTTTCTTGTGTCATCTTAGCGACGTAGGGTCGAGCATTGTTATGGAGAAGCCGAACGTGAAGACGTTTACGCCTTTGCTGTTTCATAATTTTAGCCACCTTTTGCAGTTGTGCAGAATAAATCTCTGCCTGTATTGTGGTGTTGGTTGGCAGAAATTCGTAATAGAGCATGCCCTCAGAATCCCACCAACAACAGAGTAAAACTTTCTTCATTTCACGGGGCTGTTTAGGGGTCGGTTCTGGTTTTTCCCCTTTCGATAGCCACTGACGCTTGCGCGTGTAATTAACATACAACACCCAGCTTTCATCCCCAGTGACTATTTCTTGAAGAAAATCCTTTCTTTGCGGACGATGCAGGAGTGAAAGACAGATGGACATGCGTGTTGCTTTGTTTGATTCGCTGAGATTGTGCGGTATCCAAGACGAATCAACTTTCCTAAATCCCATCTCTTGTAAATGTCGAAGGATAGTAGGATGACTGCAGTTGAGTTTGTTGGCTAATTCTCGTGACGACATATTAGGCTTTGCCTTTATAAGTGCTCGCAGTTCTTCATCGTCCACAATCGATTCCCTGCCGGACCTAGGTTTGTCTTCAAAAGATGTATCGCCAGAATGGAAACGCTGATACCATTGGGAGACCGTTGAATAATTAACTACATTAGCCTTGAACGCACTGCACATATTACGGGCTGCAGCTCTTACAGAATGCCCTTGCAAGAATTCGTAATATGCGATTGCTCGAAGTGCACGTTGATCCATCTTTGCTCATACTGACTCCGCGGAACATCTGACTCGCTTATATATCCTGCGGCATGGAAGGTTCTAGATCATTCTTGTATTTCCTATTCTCGAATGTTCTCGGACTTCATTATTAGGAAAAATATTTTAATTGAAAAAAAAATGTTGCAAGATTTTTGTACCAACCCAATATATTGTCAATATATTTAAATGGCATTGTCCTAGCAACATGGGCTCATTTGCGTGTTTTCTACAATAACAAGTGGACAAGCCTTTTGTGAATCAGATGTAGGCACCTCACTTTAAGTAGGTGGCCAGTCGAATTTAAATAGAAATAAAAACTGCTGTTTGGGTTACTTTTTAGGCACAACCAGGGGGTTGAAAGCTTCTTTCCCCTACCGGTATACAAATGCTGCTCTTTTCGATCCCTTTTTAGTTCTACTTCTCCCCATGGCGTTAGCAGTTATTTTACAATATTCTTATTGCGCAGGCGCGAGGCCCGCACGGCGTACATAGCGACCGTATTATATACATAGCCCCTGCGCACGCATCAGGTTGTAAGAGTATAACTAGCGCTACAAGTGGCAGAGTACGACACTAAAAATGCGGTCATTTTGCGTAGCAAAAATTCCAAAAGGTGCCAGCCCCCTGGGCACAACTTGCCTGTTCAATAACTCACAGCGGATGATCTCCGGTTCACGCAGTTCCACAAAAAAATTCACGTGATATGTCACAACACCCCCCCCCCCCAGCGTGATCAATCGTGATGTTATCCAAACCCCCCTCCCCCTATTTGAGCCTCACGTGATTAATGGACGGCCCCTTTTCAGTATTTAATTGATTTTACTAGTAAGTTATTACTAGTAGTTCACTAGTTTACGAGTTTGCACGTTAGGAACATGGAATGCTCGAAAAAAAATGAAGACTGTAATTCGGATTGAACTTTGAACTAATTGCTGCATATAAACTTTTCACATACAAACACCGTCGGCTGCGAATTTGTATGTGTTGATAAGATTTTATATGTATGATTAAATATCGCTAATTTGACACGAAAAGTTAAAAATTTTAACTATATATACATTTTTTCAAGTATAATCATGCGTTGTCACCTTTTAGATGCATGTTTGCAAAATTTCAGATCTCTAAGTATTCGGCAAGTGGATGAAATATCGATTTTCCGTTTCGCATCTCCCAGAAAGTCAATTTAAATACAAGCTTGTAAAAAATATAGAATTATATTCGCATTCCACTACTTCCGCAGTCGAAACACAGGCTTCTATTGACCGGAACGCCGCTGCAGAATAATCTTCTGGAACTCATGTCCCTCCTCATTTTCGCGATGCCGTCAATGTTCGCTGGCAAACAAGAGGATCTCAAGAGCCTTTTCGCCAAGAATTCCGTGAGCACCCCAGACTACGAAAAACCGAATAATTCGCCGAGATCTCGTTTTTATTAGCATTCTTGTTATTATCAGAAAATTCAAGCATCCGACAAGAAGAATCAGCCGTTGTTCGAGCAGGAGCAGGTTAAAAACGCCAAGCAAATAATGCGTCCGTTTATACTGCGGCGCTTGAAGTCGGAAGTCCTCGCTGAATTGCCGAAGAAATCGGACAAAGTCATCAAGTGCAGTCTCCTGAAAAAACAGCGTGATATGTACAAGAATTTGGTGGCCGAGTTCTCGGAAGAGGCTGATCGCAATGCCGAGGTCAACGGCATCGGCATGATGATGCAATTGAGAAAATTGGCCAATCACCCGTTGCTCATAAGAAATTATTACGACGAGGACAAACTCGAGGAAATTTCGAAGAAATTGGCCAAGGATCACACTTACAAGCAAAACAATCCTCAGTACGTTTTTGAGAATCTCATATGGATGTCGGATTACCAGATAAATCAGCTGTCGCGAGTACACAAGAGTTTGGCCGGTCAGGGCTTGCCCCAGGAATTGATACCGCAGTCGGGAAAGCTGAAGAAACTCGACGAATTGTTGCCCACGATGAAGGAGCAGGGCCACAGGGTTTTGATATTTAGTCAATTTACAATGGTACTCGATATACTCGAGGAGTACATGGCGATCAGAGGTCACAAGTTCTTGAGGCAAGTTTTAGAACATAAAAAAGGTCGCATTTTTTCTTTGCAGCAAGGAAGAAAGTTGATGACGTTGAAAGTGATCGTTGCTAATGTCAATCTGCAGGTTAGACGGCCAGACGCCCGTGACGGACAGACAGACCTTGATAGACGAATACACGAATGATCCGTCGATATTTATTTTTCTACTATCTACGAGGGCGGGCGGCCTGGGCATTAACTTAACGGCGTCCGATACTGTGATCATTCACGATATCGACTTCAATCCGTACAACGACAAGCAGGCCGAGGATCGGTGTCACAGGGTCGGCCAGAAAAAGTGAGTGAACTCGGTATCCTGATTTACGTTTTATTACTATCACATTTAAGGGGAGATATGCACCTAGGAGCCGGGAAAAAGGTCATTTTTGTGAATTTTTTCAAGGAAACCTATTTGACACTTCGGATTGGGGTTTCAATTATCTAAAAGTATATACATTGAAAAATATATTTAATTTTCTTTATTTAAAAATATCAAAAATATACAAGGATATTGTATGATCCTTGGAGCGTCGTAAAAAAATCTGCGTATACGGTACCCACTGGCGTTTCTTCAGAAATCATCTGAAAAAAAACCAAAAAGATTATTAAATTAGATACTATAATCTAGTACTTGTCATAGCCGATTTTGAAAATATCGATTTATGACAAAATGGCGGATGTTTTAACATAAATAGTGATTTTTGGGCCAAAAATTAGTTATTATTTTTCCTATAAAACAAAAACTAAGTAACGGAAAAAAAATCCTATGACAAGTACTAGATAATGGTGTATAGAATAACTACAAAAAACCTCAAGGCAATCGGTTCATTGGTTTTCGAGAAATTTTGGGTACCGATTTGAAAAACGTGGTTCTGAGAAAAACGCGTTTGAAAATTTGGGAATGAATTAGTCATGAAATTTGTTAACTTACATGAAATCATCGATACCAGGCCCATGGTGTAGATCTTCTACGGTCGACGGAATGTTCATAGCTTCTAAATTCTCGACCTCGACCATCTAGGTGTATTAGACTGATTCAAAAAAAAAATTTTTTCTGGATTCTCGTGCTATTGTTGGGCACTGATAAAACAAAATTTCTCTAAAAAGATGGGCGCGGTCACTCAATTTTTAGAGGTGGCTATCTCGACTTTTTTGTATTTGAATTTTTTTTAACACACGTATCGCATTTAAGCATAGTCATGGCTTCGGATTACGGATAAAAATCACATCCAGCAGCTGTTTCGTAACAAAAATAAACTCTAACAATTTGAAAAGGGTGCAATATTCACAATTCAAATCCAGGTAGATCAATAATGGCGTCTATACTACTCTCGTTATTCATGTAGATTTATTTATCCGCATTAACATTTCGCACTTTTTACGAAAAATTAAATTATAAGCTTTTATTCATAAATCGTATATGTACATTTTCAAAATGCTACGCTTATATTATCTTCAAACTCATTTACATTTCTTCCCAGCCATTCTCAAGTTCGTTAACATTTTGGGCAGAACGAAAATGTGCAACGTTGAACAGTTTGTCCAAATCTCTCTTAAATTTACGCTCCTTCGATATTTGTGACGGCAAATTCTTTTTAACTCGATTTTTTAAAAGTTGTTTCCAGACTAGATGGAGTTTTATTGATTTCAAGATTGCGTTATTCAATCGACGCGTTGGAATTGCAGCACATTTCCATTGTTCGAAAATTTCTTTCATCGTTTCGTGTGCACTTCGACGTATGGTCAGTTTTTCTCTGTTATGCTTGTAAAAGAACAAACTCAAAACTTTTCCGATTTTTATCCGTAATCCGAAGCCATGACTATGTTTAAATGCAATACGTTCGTTAAAAAAAATTCAAATACAAAAAAGTCTAGATAGCCACCTCTAAAAATTGAGTGACCGCGCCCATCTTTTTAGAGAAATTTTGTTTTATCAGTGCCCAACAATAGCACGAGAATCCAGAAAAATTTTTTTTTTTGAATCAGTCTAAGGTGTATATCTCCCCTTAAAATGGAGGTAAGGCAGTTCTACGATGACCGTGGCGCCGCGATTTAATTATGGATTCTTGTGTATCTTGACGGGACAAATCGAAAGTGAAGAATACAATTTTTCGATATCAATATTAGTTTTCGGGATATCGAATTTTTTAATATATTTTTTTTTAGATAATATAGTAAATCTATCGAATTACATACACACGCACGCGCGCGCACCCACACACTCACACATGCAAACACGCGCAAACACAAACAAAGGCACACAGACACGGACGCACACACACGTACACTACCGGCGGAAAGTTTCCGGACAAGAGTTGGAAAAAGTGCCCGAACGGTTCTTTATGCCATTTCGCCGGTAGTTGGGCTAGGCCAATTTGACCAACGGCATTTTAAAGAGGGGGGATGTACCTACATTTTGGCTTATCAAAAACAATTTTACGATTTTGTTTACACTTGGCACCCAGTTTTGAAAACGACAATTTTTTGTCGTTTTGTGAGTGGACCCCGTTTACAGTAAAAATCTTTTTTATGCATTTCTCCTATTAAAATCATAAAAGGGGAAGCCTAAGCTTCAATTTCGTTTTGTAGAAAAAATTTTGCGATTTTTTTTTTTCCCAAAAATATTTCGTTTTTTCGATAAAAATATACAATATGAAAATTGCTCCGGAGTACGAAAACGACGAGGTTTACAACAAAACCTCAAGACGGTAAAAAGTTGCGTTACTTTTTGTTGAGTTCATGAGAATTTTTTCAGATTTTTTTTGCGAATTTTTTTTTTAATTTATTTCCGGTCGGAACTCGATTGATCTCAACACCATAACAATAATATAATTAATTTTTTTATTTACATATTATACTTTGGTCTCGTCGAAAAAACCTCCTCTCGCTGACAGCACGCTCTTAATCGTCGTAATTGAAATGTTTTTTCCACGACTTTCGACAAACTGCGCTTGGATGTTTGCCGCCGTGAGTTTTCGATTCCTTTGGACATCACAAGTATTGATTAGTCTTCCGCTTTGGAAGTAACAGGAGGCCTCCCGGAACGATTTTTATCGCGGCTCGATTGTGTCTCTCTGAAACGTTTTATAGCATCCCCAACTTTCTACAAAATTTTTCTACAAAACGAAATTGAAGCTTAGGCTTCCCCTTTTATGATTTTAATAGGAGAAATGCATAAAAAAGATTTTTACTGTAAACGGGGTCCACTCACAAAACAACAAAAAAACGACAAAAAATTGTCGTGTTCAAAACTGGGTGCCAAGAGTAAAAAAAATCGTAAAATTTTTTTTAATAAGCCAAAATGTAGGTAAATCCCCCCTCTTTAAAATGCCGTTGGTCAAATTGGCCTAGGCCAACTACCGGCGAAATGGCATAAAGAACCGTTCGGGCACTTTTTCCAACTCTTGTCCGGAAACTTTCCGCCGGTAGTGTATGTCCCAAATATTCATTCATCCAAACATATATATCTCAGCCACATATATCCCAGATATTCATTCATTTAAACACTATTGTTGTCTTAGGACAATAAGCATTTAAAAAATAAATAAAAAATTCGATTTCTCGACAACTAATATCGGTATCGAAAGATTGTATTCTTAACTTTCGATTTGTCTCGTCGAGATACACAAGAATCCGTCATTAAATCGCGGCGCCACGGTTATCTTAGAATCTCCGGAGATAATAATAATCATGGAAATTTCTTATAAGATGGACGAGAGAAAAAATTATTTCGTCTTATTTTGTGGGGCCATAGGGCCCTTCTGAATCATTGGTAAATTATGGGGTTGCAGTTTGCATCGTTGGAATACAACGAAAATTCTTTTTAGTTTTCTATTTTCATTATTCATAATCAGATTTTGCAGATTTCATGTGGTTCGCTAAATGAGAATCCTGAAAAAGGTTTGGCTGATTTACGTAGCGTAAACCTCCCAAAGGATATTGGCGAAATCGAAAACAGAATAATTTTCGCTGCATTCCAACGATACAAACTTCAACGTCATGATAAATTACAGTCGCGCTTAAGGGGCTATAATAGTGTGAACGCTGAAAATTTGGGTGACTTTCGGGAATTTTTTGGAAGAAAAGTACTCAATTAAATGTTTCGTAAAATTAAGAATATATTTGGCCTATATTACATAATTTTTTCATGGAAAAATATTGAGATCCAAGCGAACTTATGCGCTGCCTTCGGCGGCGCCAAAAAAAAGTTCCTTCACTTCTGACATGATTCCGGCCGATTGACCAGCTGAAACCGAAAAAGGAAAATATGTCGTTGAACTGGAAGGTATTTCCTGTACAATGGTGTAGGATTTTCGAAAAATATCGAAAATCTAACAAAATGGTGTAGTTGTGAAAAAAAAAGTCTGTTTTCTTGCCTACAAAATGGTCGTTTTTTCAATGCCAAATTGTCAATTTTCATTCAATCAAAAATATCCTACGTCATTGTAGAGTAAATATATTCAAGAGTACTCAGTTTAAATTTCAAGTCAATCGGATAATTGCTTTTTGAGTTACAATGTCAGCAAATTTGAAAAACCTTATTTTGAGAAAAACGCGTTTAAAGATTTAACTATCGATTTTTGCAAGATAAAATTATTAGAGATGCGGCCTTAAAATTTTTACAGGATATTCTTATAAGTATACACTGTCGAAAAAGGAAAAAGTATCGATTTTTTAAAAGTGTTACACCGGTGTCCCCTTAATAAAAAAAAGTCACTATTAATTATACCCATCGATAAATTGGAATGGAAAATTTCGTGCAAGTTTAGTGGATTTAGACATTTTTACGATTGCTCTAAAAAGTCGCGGCTACGAAAATTCTTCTGCTAGTTACATTTTTCGAAGTTTTATCATTCTTCAAACATGCGGTGACATTCTGTATTAGGGTTACGGAATCTTTAGAATGTTTTACACGCGTTGAGCAGTTTATATCAAGCATTTAGAGTTGCTTAGTGTACAAACAATTAGATAGAAATGTGGCCATCGTGTCATCTCTATTCGCGATTTTCACGTCCTAGAGGTGACGCAGCGATATTTCAATATGGCCGGTCCAAATATAGCCTGAAACGTAAGCAATCACTTCGTTCTTCATTTCCTGTGGGTTGACTATTGGATTTACCTCCATGGTAGATTGTCATTATGCTACTGCAGTAAATAATTCATTTTCCGCTCTTTTTTTAGCTCTTCCAGCTCTGGATTTAGTTTTTTTAAGGTTATGAGAGTCACTCGCATGTTTCGAGAAGTGATTCTATTTTTCAGACCATACCTTTTACAAGGGAGGTCTGAAGTTATATTCATACACTGGCTTTCTGCCCGCGGCTTCGCTCGCGTAAACTTGTGTTAAACTCGCCTGGTTGAGTGAAAAGAGACGGAGGTAGAAACAATATTGCCAAATATCAAACCTAGAAATACTGCGCGCATCGTTGGGATAACTATTTTTTTTTTTTTTTTTTTTTCATTTTTCTAATTAAATGTGAACATTCATTATACAGTTTACACATGGAAAATTTAGTTGTTACTAATGTTTTTTTGCATATGTTAAAAATATAAATTGTACAAGTCTCAAGTATGATCAGTGGTATGACTAGTGTGAAGCGATGGAATTACCTTAATGTGCTTCTGAAATGTTTTATTGAGGAACACGTAGAATTGTGTAAAAGAGCATTAATACTAAGTTTCAAGTAAATCTGAACAGATATTTCTTCTACCATCCAAAGTTTGCCACCCCCTTTTCCCCCTAAGGCGTTACCCCCACTTGTAGCGCAAAAAAAGGCCTTTTTCATGAATTTTTTTAAAGAAAACTACAAAACTTTTTTAATCGATCAATATACCATCTTAAAGAACACATCTTGAAGAACTTTTAGCAATTTTTTTATTGAAAAATATTACATTGTTTAGTGGCAAATGGCCGTCAATGGCCGTCAATGAAATAATGCTTTTATATACACGATTTGCGGCGACCGTCATTGCGGCGAAGTGGATCATCTGAAAAAAAAATGCGGATGGATTTAGTCAAATATAAGTATAAACTAGTCTTTAATCGAAGGATTTTAAAAAATATTCATTTTTCACAAAATGGCGGACAGCCAAGTTAATGGTTCGATTGTAACGAAAAAAAAAACGGCCGTTTTTTGGCTATAAAACGGCCATTTTTTTCGAAAAAAAAAAATCGAACGATTAAAGACTACATTTTTATGTATTAAATAAGCCTGCAAAATTTCAAGAAGATCGGTTCATTAGTGTTCGAGTAATCTTGGTCACCGACTTCAGAAATTCCATTTTGAGAAAAACGCGTTTAAAGTTTCAATTAGCCGGTCGTTTACACAACGGATTCTTCTCTTTCAACGCTCATATCTCAGTCAATTTTGTTCGGATCGACTTGAAATTTTGAGGACATATTCTCAGATGCTTATACTTCAAAAAAATGCAATAAAAAAAATCGATTCTATAAATTTTCCGTACAAACTTTGCCACCCCCTTTCGACTAGGGGTTGAATTTCGAAAAACGCTGAAATACGTGTTTTATTAATTGTATAACTTTAATACTAAGTTTCAAGTAAATTTTCTGACCAGATTTTTTTATTTTCCATACAAACTTTGCCACCCTCTTTATCCCCTTAGAGGTTGAATTTTAAAAAATGCTGAAATACGTGTTTCATTAATTGTGTCAAGAAGTACGAAAACCAAATTTCAAGTAAATTCGACCAGATTTAAAAAAAAATTCTATACAAACTCTGCCACCCCTTTTCTCTCCTTAAGGGGTGAATTTCGAAAAATCCCTTCTTAGCGGGTGCTTTCGTCATAAAAGCAACCTACTGTCCAAATTTCGGTAATTATTCAGTATGAGGACATTTCCGAAAAACGACGGGAAATTTTTTTCCGCCATGATGTTTTCTATTCCATTATAGTAAGTGATATTCCGTCGGGGGAGACTGGCATTTCCCATTCATTCTATACGTTATGGGGTTTTGAAGTTTCCAGAAACATGTATTTAATATTTCGACGCCTTGCTAAACAGCTACGTGCTTCCTAAGGGCCAACCCAAACAAACCCAAACAAACTCCCCAATATAGGCATCGAAATATTTCAAAATTCTCTATTTTATCACGTGTTTCCGCGAACTTTATAACTTATGGAATTCATGGAAAATGTCAGCCTCCCCCGACGGAATATCACTCAATATAATGGAATAAACAAGTTGACGGTGAAAAAAAAAATTCCCGTCACTTTTTCGGAAAAGTCCTCATACTGCATAATTACCCAATTTTCATATAATTAGCTTCATCGGTTTTGGCTCGGTGTTGATGAATCAGTCAGGGCATGTTCTTTTATATGTATAAATCGAAGATTGTATATAACAGAAATAACTCTTAATATTGCTCGATTTATTATTTATGAAGATATAAATTTGTAACGAAAAAAGTCTTGTGGAGTCTTTCAGAGCCAACAACCACCGCTTATAAAAGCCTTTATCTTTAGGTGGCTTATGAAACGACAATTTACTTTTATTATCCGTCTTGTACCCTGGAACACAGCAGATTCGCGAGTAATTTTCCGCTTTTAACGTTTTCTCCATTGTTATCAATGTATTTTCACAAAGTTGACTATACTAGTGGAGCTTCCGCCTTAGACCGCGAGAGGCACCAAGACTTTTGGGGCTCGCGAATAAAGGGCCGTACACATGATACGATTTTTACAGTCATAATTTTGCGTTAAAAGTTCGGTAACGTGGCTTGAAATGTTACCAGTACACTGGGTATTTTTACTTGATCATGAACGAAAATCAATCGTCACATATCCGAGTTCTTGAAAAGAATACCTTAAGCAATCACTTGTGGCGTGCTTAATTCAAGCGTGGATTCAAAAACATGCATTCACCGTTTGTTTTTTTTTTCTTAGCCCAGTGACTATCATCAGACTTTTGGGCGAGGATACGATAGAGGAAGGCATGTACGAGATAGCACAAGAGAAACTAAATCTCGAGCAAAAAATCACCGGAAACGAAGGTGGGTGCTGGCTTGATCATTTATGAATTTAATAAACTATTGTTCGAATGTTGGACGTGCGTCTCCGGCGTTCTCCCATGAGAAGCAGTAGCGCTGGCCCGGGCTAATATTCCGATGGATGAACCATTGAGTGCACTCGTGTGCAAATCTAGGCAGAAAAGACGTTAATCCATTAATCGTTATTTAACGAAATTAACATATTGCTTAACGATTTAACTTTTAAGTTAAATACAAAAATTATTAACGGTTTGATTAACTTTCGTTAAGGCGGGATATACATTTAGACAGGAAAAAAATGAGCAATATTGAGCGATTTTTTAATCTAAGAAATAATTATTCTACAATTATCAAACTTTAGGTATACTTCAATAGTATATTCAAGTATACAAAACAATTTTTTAAATTAATTCATCATCAAAATGTATTCATCAATCAAAAAGTATTGTTTTTATGTGACGGCAATTCAAATGAAGAAAATGCAAAGTTAAAAAAATGGCACGCGTTTACAAAAAAAAATCAACATTTCAGGCAACATTTCTGTAAAATGTGGATTAAAAAAGGAGTTTTTTTTCCCAATTTTTCAAAAACATTTCTCGTCAAGTGGAAGGTACCAATATTATCAATATTTCTACCAAGTTTACACTCAATCGCCTTAATAATTTTCGAATAATAGAATTGAATAATGAAATAACGTTTGAATTTTTTCGAATTTCGCTTTGAAACTTTAGGAAAATATTCCACATATACAGGGTGAGGAACATACACTGTTACCGAGCAGTAGCACTCAACCTATTGATCATATCCAAAAATGTTTCAGACAAAAGTTTCAGTGTTCGAGAAGGCCGTCATACTGGAGCACCCTATTTTTTTTATCGGTGGGGGCGCTGAAGCTACGCTATGCTCAACTCCACTTTTTAAAATGGAATTGTAAATTTTTTTCACCCATCTTGTGGAGCACCTTAAGCCGCATAAAAAACATTGGGCGGTCAGAGTTGTTCAAGGTCATTCAAGGTCACCTATTTAGATTTGTATCATCGATACTGACCTTGAATGACCTTGAACGACTTTGACCCTCTGATGTTTTTTATGCGGCTTGAGGTGCTCCACAAGATGGTTGAAAAAAATGTACCATTCCATTTATAAAAGCGGAGTTGACCTTGGCGCCTTCGGGCCTTCAGCGCCTCCACCGATAAAAAAAAAATAGGGTAGTCCAGTATGACGGCCTTCTCGAACACTGAAACTTTTGTCTGAAACATTTTTAGATATGATCAATAGTTTGAGTGCTTTTGCTCTGTAACACTTTATGTGCCTCACCCTGTATAGTTCTATCGTTTACAGAACGAAAAAAAGAAATCGATTTTTTGATCGTTGTAAATGTATATCCCGCCTTAAGGCGAAGTAGATGATCTACCACGTGACATATGAGTGCGAGAGAGATACAGTCCGACCTCCGAACAAGAAACTTTCCCCACTTTCTCACTCGAGCGCTTCCCCCACTCCGACTCGAACTCGGAGCTCGAGAATTTTGTGCGCGAACCTCTGGTTAAGAAACCAGCCTGGCAGAGATTGTTCGGGCAAAATAGAGTGAACGTATAGTGATTGATGTGTGCATGCGTGCGTGAGTGTTGTGTGTGTGTGCGTGTATGAATGTAACAAAGAATCTACAAGATTATTAGAAACTTTTTGTATTCATTAAAATTCTTGTCAACATATATGTGTTGACAAGGTTTCATACAAAATCAAAACAAAGATAAGGGCGTTTAAAGATTTTCATATAAAACAGCAAAAGTTACCGAGACGTAAAGAAAAGCGTTTTCGTCTTGTTGCGTATTATTTTCATCCGCAACGCACTCAACTGACGGTGGAATATTTTCGAGAGAGTCGAACTCTGCCATTGAAGATGAATCCTCAGAGATATTGACTTCTTCTTCTTTTATATAAATGGGATAAAACAATATGGACATGAAGCTCTTTGTCTAAATTATCACCTTGTGGCGCAGATTCTGTAATATTTTCTTCGACTTGTATACTACAGTCTCTCTTACGCTTCTTTACAGTTTCGGTCATTTTATAACAGTTAATAGTAATTCAGATACAGTAGTACGCAATAATATTCAATAGTATGTATATTAACGTAAAACAAAAATTCGCTAAATAAATGTCCACGCGCAGTCGAAAACGTTTTTGCATGGGCGATGTGAATAATAAGTTGCAACTCGTTCGAGCGAGTTTCTTGTTGAAAGGATCGCATGCGGAAAAGAGTGAGAGAGACAGACAGAGGTAGTGAGCGCCTGGTGGGGGTATGCAATATATAAGAAAAACTCTTCCCCTTGGGGGCTTTTGGTTTCTTATTCGGAGGTCGGACTGTAGCTGAAATTTTCGAACAGAGATTTCTCAAAGATGAATAATATTTAGGGCAAAAGGAAATCATCAAGCTCTGCGTCAGGGAATTCTCCAGAGCGTAATGCTTTGTTTTTCTGAAAAAATTTAACCGTCTATGAGAAAATTGGGTTGGAAAATTGTGAGGTTATGTTGACCCTGTACATGCTCTTAACGTCCGCTACTTCGTCTTCGTGATGCGCGCGACGCTCATGTGGCGGGTGGCGAACAAGAAAAGTGCGCGGCGCAAGTGCGAGTGAGATGAGTAGATATGCATAGCGTGGGTGTAAGCAGGAACTCTATACTGCGTTCAACGAGAGAACGAAAAACTTTCGAACCTAAATTCGTCCGGTGCTTTCAGATACCGCCTCCTCTTTATCCTCTCTACTTAGTTTTTCATTTCCCCTCCTTACCTAGCCTACCCTACTACACCCTGTTATACTCTGTATCCACTTTCTGTAGTACAGGGCGGAAAGAAATGATTAGTCGCCACTTCGCCAGATGATTCTCCAGCTCGAGATCGGTGGAGATCTATCAAAACTTGTAGTCGCAAAATTGGCCTTGACCCTGAAATTGAAGGTCAAATTTGTGTGCTGTCTTAAAAATTTCTACTCGTCAAGACGAACAAAAGTTTCTGAGGAACAATAGGTCAAAAATGTGAACCTGTAGGTGGAAAAACAGCTCAAAGACGAAAAAAATCTTAAAAATTATCTTGGCGCACGCACTATGTGACCATGCTGTTATAAAAAAGTATTTATGTATTAATCTGACTACCAAATCCTTATTTGACAGGTTAATTTTTTAAATAAGTGTTAGGCAAAACATAATGATAAGAATCACCCACAATTTCATATAGATTGTTAACTTTAACGGATGACTATAACTTGCGTTCAATTTTCAACAAACTAATGCTTCAACAATTAACGAAGTTAACTTTTTGAGCTGCGTAATAACGATTAACAAATTTTTTTTCGTATGAAAAAGTGATTCACTCATAAAATTAATTACACATCTATTTAGTATGAATATCAAGCTGATAGAATTTTTTTTCGATCTACAAAATGGCCGTACTAATATTTTCTGTTATATTTTTTTTAGGCGCTCCGCGGCGTGACATTTAGCATCCACAATTTTTTACCTAGAACAACAAAAAAAATTCTCGTCAATCTACGTTAGAATACCTAGAGAAGTACGTACGGAATTTAAAAAATATTGTTTTATTCAAAAGTTGTAGGTATTTGAACTTAAGAAATGAATTTTCAGTGAAAATTTTCGTTTTAACTGCTCATAAACTGCTCATTAAATGAAAGGTGTTCGATTAATCAGAAATTCCGTACGTACATCTCTGCGAAATGCAATTAGGAACATGACTTTTAAATTTGAAGTAAATTGAGTGAAAATTGTTGAAGTTATTTATCACACCAATTGGAAAAGAGCTGTTTCGAGTAGTCGGCCATTTTGTACATCGAAAAAAAAAATATATTTTTTCTAATAACTTGATATTCATACTAAATAGATGTGGAACTAATTTTATGAGTGAATCACTTTTTTATACGAAAACAAAAATGGTTGAATTCACACAGGATTTTATACCCGTTACTGTGGCCTGAGGCCTTAACTTTGCCCACCCTTGAAAATGTGGCAGTAAAGCAATATTAAACCTTTTCCGCAGTATTTAAATGTTATTTCGTATTGCAGAAAACGAGAACACCGACAAGAAGAGCATATTGAAGCTGTTGAAGGTAATACTCGGCATAGATGCACACAATCGCTCCATTGCGCAATCGCCGGTGAAAGCGGCCAACGGATCGGCCAACGGCTTAAAAGTTGATACCGATTTCTGAGCATACTCAACGAAAACGATTTTTATATGCGCGCCACTTGAGATTTTACTTTTGCACGGCGTGTTTCTTGTCAGCGATAAACGACACCTCATACTCATTGTTTTTGACTTCTTTATCGTTGTTTCTTTTTCTAACAATATTGTGTCTTTTTCGAGCCTTCGTTTCATTCGAGTCTCCCAGCGGGGCGGAGATTTCGCTGTATTTTTTAGGTAATAAACGAGTTTATCGCGGTACGAAAACTCGGTAAATACGTGCAGTTTATTTATAAAATTTAGTATAAATCGATTGATTTGTGTAACTGTGTAACGACGAAATTTGTATGTGTACGACTCATTAAAACATTCCTTTATTTATCTTAAATTATAATTGACGAATGTATGTAAAGAAAGTATTTTTATCGTCCGGTCGTATATATCAGACAACGTGACGACCGAGCCGTTCTTTGCGAGTCGATCAAATCCAAACATCCGAAGAAAAATAAAACTATTTCCATCATCAATGCGAAGTTTATTTTCGCGCGTGAAAAATTTCAAGTTTCATTACATTACAATCGATTAGCATATTCGCGCGATTCTCTTTTGGTATATTTGACCAAAAAAAACAAGCAAATCTCATATCTCTCTAATCAATTCAGCCCAAACATCCAGATGAACAATTTTTTATCGGAAGACCCGCAAGTCTGAAAATTTGAATTTTCCGAGGCCGGGACATTTTTGTCGCAGGGTTCCTGTCTCCTATTTCCTTTCAGGGATGCCCGCAGTGCTCTGTCGGTACGACAGAGAACCTTGTGTCCGTTGATCGGTAAGTGAGATTTTCTATTTATTCGCACTCTTAAAGGGGGAGGGTCAAGTAAACGGTGGTTTTTTTCTCGAATTTGAACGCTAACGGAAATAAACGGAATGTTTCACCGAACAATATTAATAAATAGCTGAGCAGCTGCAGCTTAAAGTTGCCTCGGAAATGCACCGTGGAACGCACGGGTCGCTCTAATTATTCGGAATAAAAAGAACAAAAATTTTGCGTTAAAATATAATAAAGGGCCGTCGATATAACGTCATCGAATTTTTGCTGGTTTTTACCCTCCCCCCCCCGCGAAATAACGGAATTGAAATAACTCTGCTTTGAATTCCGTTAGCTCCATCAATGACCAATTCCGGCGCTCTATCGCATGCGCCTAGACGTAGATGGTTTTTCAATCGGTGTAATTAAGAAATTAACTACCAAACGTTATAATTAAGCTACCAATCACTACCAAACGATTATCTTCCATTTGAGACTTATTAGAACGAGTTCGGTCAAGAAAACATAATGAAATCAAAATATCACTGCTCCGTATTCCGTAGATCTATCAGCGATCAACTTCAGCCCTCTTTCGCCTGCATCTTAACGTAGATGGTTTTTCGATCGGCGTAATTAAGGTAATCCTATCGCCAGGAAATCCATAGGATTTTCATTTTTTTTTAGCTTCACTAAATATATTAAGGGAGCTTTCCAGTGTGAAATTTTCAAAAAATCGATTTTTTTTTTTGCTTTATCGACCTGGCATTTTTTTTTGCTTTATGGACCTGGCATCGCTGATTGACCGTAAGTAAACGATTTACCTAAAATTTCCTCACTTGAAACTTTGAACGCGTTTTTCTCGAAACAGCATTTTTCAAAACGGTGTCCAACTTGGAGGGCAGAGTTTTAAAGCTATCGAGTTGAATTTTTTACACAATATTCTTAACGTCATTGTTTATCGTGCTATGGAAGCTTTTTTTTTGACATCTTCCTATTTTTTTGTAAAAAAAAACTGCCAAAAAAAATGCTAAAATCGATACTTTTTGTTCAAACCGGCGCCATTTTTGCAAAAAAAAAAGCCTCCATAGCACGAAAGCCAATTATATACCGATCAATAATCTTTTTGTGTTTTTTGTTTCAGATCAAAATTGTGACCCCCAACGTGGACACCACATCCAAGTGCATTTTCTGCAACAATTGTTTCATCATTTTTATAGATATTAATTAATAAATAAATCGATCTTTAAAAAATTGTTTTGTATTCTTCAATACCCAATTAATATACAAAAAAACGAGACCGATTAGATTATTTTTTCTTTAAAAAAAAAAATCGCGAAAAACAGCGATTTTTCGGGCTGTCACACTGGAAAGCTCCCTTAATAATCGCCTCTGTCAAATTTCAGGGTCAGTTATCGACCTAATTACAGAGAAAAGAAATATTAAAATTGCGTCATTTTTGTGAAGGAATTCCGAGACGACATGCAAAAACCCAATTTCCGGTCGCTACAAAAGTGTATATAATAGTGAAAATCCGTCAGATTCTTAAAAATAATCAGATTTACATACTCAACACTTGTAGTAATCCAATCCTCTTAGAAAAAATTACGCTTATTGACCTAATTTTTATGTAATACCAAATTTAATTTGAACTTCCGGCATTCGGTTTATTACCACTTGCTACTATAAAGAGATGTGACAGCAAGGCAACAGCTGATTGTAGTACTAACCTCATCTCACTCATTCGAATTTCCACACATATTTCATTTTTATCCGACATATTTCGCCGACACAAATTTTCCACGCTTTTTACCAGTCGTGGCCCGAATACAATGCTTTATATTTCCCGCACCTGACATTATTTTGCCAGATCGACATTGAAAAGCATGGAGGTTAAACTCGCCTGGTTGAGTAAAAAGAGACGGAGATACAATCAATGTTATCGAATAAATGTGAACATTCATTAAAGAGTTTACAGATGAAAAATTTTAGTTGTTAGACATTTTTGCTGTTGCATATGTTAAAAATATGAATTGTACAAGTCTCAAGTATGATCAGTGGTATGACTAGTGTGAAGCGATAGGATTACCTTAAGGAACTACCAAACGTTGAGATTAGCATATTTGTGACCACCAAACGATTCTGCATCGATTCAGCTCCACATTTAATGGATTGCATTATACATTTAAAAAAAGTCCCGTCAACCTTGCGGGAAAAAAATATCATTTAATTATAAGAAAACGGTGGACCACCAAACCTTTTTATTCGGATACCAACCACCACCAAACGATTACAAAAAAAAACCTGAGAAATTCAAGTCGTCCGGCTGAATTTACAGAGGTAAGGTTTCCTCATCTTTCGCGGATTAAACTCTACCGTAGGGTTTAGTTCGCGAAATATGAGGGAAATTTTCCAAGCGGAAGGGTTTCTCGCTAGCCCCACTTTCCGGCTCGCGAGTATGCGTCGAATCGTTTCAATTACGTTTATACGCCTCTTGAATATCGTGGCGACGCGACGGCAACTCTTGGTCGTTCTTCTCACAAGGAACATCCCTCAGGTGACACCCTTCTATTTGGTTGAAATTTGGATATGTTATAGAGCACCGACAAGTAAACGATACGTATTTTATTTTATCGGCGGAAAAACGGTTTTAAGGGGTGAAACGAACCCTCGAAAATAGGGGTGTTTTTCGTTTTTCGTCGATAACGTTATCGTTCTAATCTCCAATGTATAGTGCACGAAAAAATAAACATTGTTGCAATTTGAAATTTTATAATATCTTTTACCGTTAAAACGTTATCAACGAAAAACGAAAAACATCCCCATTTTTGAGGGTGCGTTTCAGCCCTTAAAACCCATTTTCCGCCGATAAAAAAAAATACGTGTCGCTTACTCTTCAGTGCTTTATAACATATCCAAATTTCAACAAAATCGAAGCGTGTCACCTGAGGGATGTTCCTTGTCAGAACAGTACACATATGATTCGCATACAAATCACTACAGGTTTTGAATTATTTATTTATTTGGTGCAATATCACATTGTTAAAATGCAATTATGAGCCACATTCTTATCAAGTGTGGCTTCCAGAATATTCATGGAAGCCACATATATATATATTTACTTACTAAAGGTAAGTAAATACACGAAACATGAGATATTCTGTCAAATTCACTGTAATTTCTACTAAGTATTTATTTTTAGGATTGACGTATAATGATCAATTAATTAAAAAATTATAGGGCATAATCTAATTCAAAGTCACCATGTTCAGATCGTCGAAATCGACGATACTGCTAATAGAGATCGAATTATCCGCGGGAAAGTAATACCACAGACTAAAGTGAATCATCCACCGTACGACGTAAAAGTAAAGGTATGTATTAATTATGTGATCAAATAGTAGTTGAATAATAACGGAGAAAAAATATTTTTTCAGTAACTTTTCAACCATACATGTAAAACAGAAATTGAAAATGAAGATGTATCTCCGTATCAAAGAAATATTAATAATGAAGCAATAAGTATATTGGTCATTGAAATTAGATTTCGTAAACCGCATTTTTTATTTCAGTATATAACAGCATTAACAAATAACGGATTTTCGTTCATTATTAAGGATAAGTATGGAATGTTAAATTAATAATATATTATTGGTGAATACTATTTAATCGTTGAAAATAAGCATGAAATGATGAATGAATATTTTTATAATAGATGAAAAAAATGAAATAAAAAATAATGTGCACGTGGTTCTCTAAAAATGCTATCTGATGTAGTAGAAGAATAAAACATTACAGAAAATCCAACATTTGTATATTTTCAATACGTTTTTTGTATCTAATCGTCAAAATATTTACTTACATTCTTCTGACAGCTTTTATCCACTCATGTCTCTTGTTGATTTCCCAATTTCGTCTCCGAAACGAATAAAAAGACAATTCCTGATTTCGAGATTGGACATTGTTGCACCCCACAACACAACAATACCTCGTACCACCCATTTATTGTTTATTTCACACAGCGCCTTTCAATGAAATTAATACGGACAGCGTACAGCTGACCGCAGTCGAACGTCCACGAATTGCCTGAATCTGCCGCCAAGCGGCGTCACTAGAGATATCCAAGAGGCGTATATTCAACAGTCTTATATTAAATACTTTATTTACTGTTAAGGAGGGAGGTCTAGTTAGAATTTTCAAAAAATCGATTTTTTTCTTCATTTTCTAAAAGTATAATATCTTACGAGTATTTTCCGACTAATTGAATGTAAATCAGACCATTATTCGCCGAAATACATAACTTTGAAGGACGCCGTGTTTGAGCGATATAAAGTAAACTCAAAACTTTAAACTCGTTTTTCTCAAAACCATGTTTTCGAAATCGGTGGTCAATGCAACTCGAGAACGGCTTCACCGATCGGGTTGAAATTTATGTCACTTCTTCTATTCATAGTTTTCCTCCGGATGACCGAAGGATTTTTTTTTTACACACTGTAAAAAATTTCTGTGTAAAAATTAATATACAAGTGTAGGAAGTTTTTATGCGGATACCGCCTATGAAATTTCAGATACGATTTTGAAAATCCAAAACAGGTTATTTTAAAAATGAAAGTGTAGTTCCGTAATATTAATATACTTGTGCGTTTGAAAAATAATGCACGTGTAAAGAAATAATCACTTCCAAGTATATTGAAATCAAGAACTATTTGCTGATATCAATATACAAGTGTATATTAAATTCAAGACCACTCAATTCATATACTGTATGATGCTTTCGTGATACTTGTGTATATGATTTTTTCGCAGCTTTATCCCATAATTAATATCGAATACTTGAATAATAAAAATTTGAATGCAGTGAAAAGGGGCCGTCCATAAATTACGTCATTTTAAAATAGGGGCGGGGGGGGGGGTTCGTCTGCGGATGACGGTAAATGATGGATGAGGGGGGTGGGGGCGTTTCGAAATTGACGTCATTCTTGTGATACCAGTTACTTCAAAATGTACAATAGTATATTGTACAACTAGAGTGGTTTCCCCGCATGAGTGATGAAAAATATTTTGCAAGTACCTAATGGTATTAATTATTGGACTCATTATTTATTTATTTATTACATAAGGTTTGTCTACATTATATTCGAGAACTTCAAATAACAGCGTACCTATGAAAATAGTTCGATCGAGCCAAAATGAATATGGGGAGAATACGGAGATATTACCCGTGATCCAGGATTTGCAAGAATGGGTGAAAACTCCGTGGGAGCTATCCAAAGAAAACTAAAGAATAGAGAAGAATAATATTATTATATGAATGAAAATTGCCAAAGTACAAAATAATAAAAGATGATTCTATAACAAAATGTGGGAGCTATCCAAAGAAAACTAAAGAATAGGGAAGAATAATATTATTATATTAATAAACATTGCCAAAGTACAAAATAATAAAAGATGATTCTATAACAAAATGTTTTAATGTTACCCAATTTTTCTCAAATCCGCAAATGTTTTAATTTTGCCAAACTGGTAATGACGTCAATTTTGCGAGAGGGGGGGGGTCTTTAGGAAATGACGATAGGATGATTGTAGGGGGGGGGGGGTCGAAAATCAGCAAAAATCGATGACGTAATATATGGACGGCCCCAAATCACTGCATGTGTGTAATTTTTTTCTTTCTTTATATATGTATTCCTCAGAGGCACCCTTCTCCTTTTACCATCCTCTCCTTTATTCCTTCCATATCATTCACACAATTCCTTCCAGAGTCCCTCTATACATTCCTTCCAGAATCCCCCCCCCCCCCCCCCGCCCCCCAAGAGTATTGGCCGCATCCACTCTTTCCTAATATACACTACTGTATCGCATTTGCACGAGGGCCCAGGGACACTGCGGAAAACCTGGGCCGATACAGGCGGCCATATTTGGCTGAGTTTCAGTTATATTACCATCAGAAACTCAGACAAACGGTTTCCGACGCAGAGGTTGACGCGCAAACCAGTGCACGGACAAACGGTCACCGCTCCAAGTATTGGCGGCGCGCCCAATGCTGCTTAACTTCAGTGACCGCCGAGCCCGCACACCGACAGCGCGCCCATCTCTGTCCACTGCACGCATGTATTTGAAATTCATGTGATTTTGAGATATCGTCCGGGTCAACAATTATGAAAATCATAAAATGTTTCTTCAATATTAATATACGAACACAATAAATTCAACTTACCTGTGATTTGTTTTTGACAAACAATTGTTAATCTCAGTGGCTTTTGTCTTGGTAATTTCTGAATCGAATCATAGTATTCATGTACTGGATGGTATTATTCCGAGAAGTACATCATCGATATTCCTAAAGATTTGTCTTATATTTAACTCAGCGTCGATGAGAAATAATATCAGATAGGGGTACAATCACGATACTTTCCAATTCCAATTCAGTTCCACATGTATTATATTTTCCAGGCAGCCGTAAATAAATTTCAAACTTGTTTTGCATTTTCAATACTCTGTTTTTTATAGTTGATTTATTATACATCTGTAGTAATTTTCAATTGAAGATACGGGTTAATACAAAACATTTCCCACAAATTTACAAACTTGTCTTTGAAATTCCATGTTGCATCTATTAAATTATATATCCACGTTAGAATTTCATGTTCCTGTTTTAAATTTACGGTACAAGTGTTTTAAATTTAATTTCATCTACTGAGTTCGTAAAATTCAATTCCGTCTGTATCTTAAATGTATTGTAAATTTCATATCATTTTTTACAGTGCAATTATTTTTTTTTATAGTCAATTTTTGTAAGTAAAATTTTGGTCAAAACAATACTTTTGACTTTCAACGTCCGCCATTTTGCAAAAAATGGAAATTTTTCAAAACCCTTCGTTCAACCGAAGCATTATATCATTAACTAAAGATTCCCCCCTGTTTTGTTCGTTTCAGATAATTCGTCACAGCGTGAGAGTGATCACCGCAAAACCTGTTTTTTTTGCAGCGTCCTCGGCCATTGATACGTATCGGCTTATTTTGAAACATATTTCTTTAAAAAAATTATAATGTTTACATTAAATATATATCTTTTAAACGGAAAAACTTTTGTTGTAAATTATTTTATCGTTTGGCCGAAAAAAAATCGGAAAAAGCCTTTTTTTTAACGTTCTAACTAGAGCTCACTCCTTAATATCTTTGGGCTATTTTAACACTGCACCACAACCGTGGCTACAGAGTGGTTTGATTTTCAACTTCATCTTCATCGATCTGAGGAGAATGGATTTACTCAACGAAATAGCTTATCGTTAATGCCATAACATATTGTTTATTTTGTGTTATAAAAGGATATAAAAATATTTGCATTCTTATTTGAATGCGTATACCGTGTCCTCGCGCAGGGGCACACATGTAGTAGAAATGAGGATGAAGTAAAGAAAATTGAAGAAAAAAAAAACATTTTAGCAGGACCTCAATTGTGTCGACAAAAAAAATAATTATAACTTGCAATAGTCTGTCATAAATCTTCCCAGGCTTTCTGATACTTTGAGCGTTCTAACGCACATAAGGTTAGTAAGACCGAAAACTTCAACTTTGGACATTGAAGAGACGATAGAAGGAAAAGTGGAATGGAACGAGGTCGGGCGGCTCTTGTACGTTGGATTAAGGGGTAAGGCCACTGTAAATTTTTTGAAAAATCGATTTTTTTTTATTGGCTTAAAAAATAGTTTAAACCCTCTAGTTTAAAAATAGTTTAAAACCTTTTAACTTCTTTTTTAAATTTTTTCCAATAAAAAACTATTCGCAAAACTTTAAACGCGTTTTTCTCGAAACATGGTTTTTCAAAATGGCACGCAGCATAACTCGAACAATTTTCATTTTTTTTACTTGAAATTTTAACCAGATGTGAACATTTACATTATCTTGAGAATGTCGATCGGAAGTTTCAAGAACTTTATTTATTGATGTTTTATTAACAAAAAACTTGCCGTTTTTTCCGTCAAAAATCAATTTTTTTTTTCAAACGCACGCCAAATCCACAAAAATTGATACTTTTTAAAATTCGATCGACATTCTCTAGCTATAGCCCTCTAGATTAATGGTTTTTTTTTGTTCTAGATTCAAAAGTGCACCAGTGGTGCTGCGTGCCGCGGAGCCCTGGAAGCAAAACATGTCCCGGGAAGATAGCTGTGGAACCGTCATTTTGTTTTTTTTTACTGTAAAAAAATTTTATAATAAAGTTTAATGTATGCCCGATAACACCATTAAAAGTTTTTTTTCAAATACCTTCAATTTCGGGAGCAAAAAATTAGTGGAAAAACCTTTTTTTTTGGGCCGTTACAGTGGCCTTACCCCTTAAGCCGTCGGGCCTGATTTCTGTTCAAGGGCGATCGACAAACGCGACAGAGTTTTAATGACATCACCGAGAGTACCGATAGCCCTGAATAATTCTTCGTGATAACCGGCAATATCTCTACCCGCCTCGTTGGACGGCGATGATTCGATGCCACCGGCCGCAGCGCTTGCGCCTGGAACCAGCATCGGAACTTCATCATCCCGGTCAAGCATATCTTTGGACGAACCTGATTCGCCTTCCTTGCTCATTTGTTGACTCTCGGAGGTGTCATCGGTGTTCTCCGCATTCCTAATAGCCTTCAACTCGTTCTGGTACATACCCATTTCTTCTGGCGTCACTGCAACGCGAGAATAGCATCGTTGTAAATCATAATGTATTCTTGTTGTCGATGGCAGGGTGGAGGGATTTTTTTTTCTCAACTCACAGACCCATTTGGCCAGTTGGGCAGGATCATCGGTAATCTCCTCGATGATTACGGTCAACTGTTCAACGATATCCGTGAGCTGGCTCTCATCGGCGTCTATGAGATTGTGTGCAAGGTTCCAACAGTTTTTAAGATCACGGGACTTGCACACTTTTCTCAAATCACGAAGAATCTGCAAAATTTGAGTGTCAGGCAGAACAAACATCCGAGCATCATATTCAACGAGAAAAAAAGGGCTGCTCTCTTACGTGGATGAAAATTCTGATCCTGGCCTCGTTCCAGACGTTTACACATTCACCATCGTCTATCTTTACCGCAATGTGCATAAATAGAGTCTTGATGTGATAACATGAGATAGCTTTCCACTTCTGGGTATCGCGCAATTTCTATTTCAAATGAATAATAATCGTAACAAAATGGACGAATGAGCGGCAATGACATTTAAAAAAGACGGTGAAATTTTCGGGTTTCTATTGTACAAGGTGATTTCTCGATGTACCTCAATTAGTCGAATGACAGGCTTGATATAGCTGTGCCTGTTCAGTACGTTATCCTCATGATTGTAGAAAGCCATTTTCCACAGAAGCTGCTCATCGTCTTCATTTTGCAGAATTTCTGGTACGGCATACCATTCCTGAAAATTATACGAAATAATAACTGATCTAATTGGCATTGTTACAAGTCACGAATTTGACACAAAGCCGTCAAACGTACAAGATCCTCCATCGTAGGATACCATGGCCGGATAGGCAAGCTCAATACAGGCACAAGACGTACGTTCATGTCTGGAAAACCTTCCTTTATGACACACAGAGTACAAGGATCCTCCGCGCTCATGAAGGCCTGAATGAAAAGAACGCAGAAAGAAGTGGGGCCTCGCTCTATTAGGGTTCTGTACGTATGACCAATTAACTTTTTTTTAAACTAGATATTTAATAAGGTAATGTTTTTTTGCTATCTTAGTTCTTAGGTAGTACCGAACTGAAACCATATGGGGTGATGATAGCTAGAAAAGCTTTGTATGTTTATGTTGTAAGCTAATAAGGAAAATATATAAAATTATTTGAATATTTTCAATACGAAATGAATTATTTTTGGAGTCGGTATGGGGCCGTACGCAAATTACGTAACGCAATTGGGGGGGGGGGGGGGGGGGGGTTAGACCAGACGTTATGGTCTGAGCACGTGGGGGGGTCAAGTTTGCGTTACATCGCGATTTTAAAACTGCCAGAAATAGCAAAATTTCTGCATGTTCATGTTTTTTATTTAAACCTCGCATGCGATTTTACCGTGGACAGCTCACAGCTTTCTATACGCAATGTCAGTTAAGGGGGAAAGTCACTGTTAAAAGTCAGAAGTCAACTTGCACAGTAGCTTTCCCACATCCCCTAAGCAAAATGTGAAGGAAATTTTTTTTTATAATTCTTGAAAGTACATGTATTGAAAAATATGTTGGCAACATTTTTATTCACAAATCCGAAAATTGACAATAGATAACTATATTGTCAAGATAGATTTACAATAGATAAAGTACAGGCTCTTATTATTTTGTTAACTATCATGACGATGATGAACCGTCATATCACCCGCAACTTGATACTTCAATGTGAGTATCAATATTCTAGAAAAAAAACATAACTTTATATCACGAAACACTGAACGAAAACTTTGAACGCGTTTTTCTCGAAACTAGTTTTTTCGACGTTGTCCGAGCGAATACTTAAAAACTTATCAACCGATTTTCAATTTTTTTGAAAACATTTTTGTAATCGCAGTGACTAAGGTTGTACGTATCCGTGTTTTTAACACTTGATAATTACTATTTTCAAAGACTGCTTGAATACAGAAAAGGGTCTTGAAAATAAAAAAAGATGTCCAAACTGTCGGCATTTTGTAAAAAAAAAAACCAAATAAAAAACGGCTACGCATAACGATAACTAAATTTGTATAGACATCGATCAATTGTTGACTTTTAATTTACAGATAACCTTTCATGAAGAACTCGACGGGACAATGAAGAGAATTTTTTTTTCGTCGTCAAATCAAGGCATATAGCTGGGTTGATTTTCAAGATTTTGTCATAAAAATTGGTATAAAACTAGATGAATATATACTTCATAAAATGAGTATAAACCCGATCCTTTTCTAATTAGTTATGTCTGTGAAAAAAACCACAATTATTGACGACAACGCACTCGTTACGTCACGGAATAGGGGCGGGGGTCTGGCTAAGCGCTACGGTCCCGTTACGCGGGGGGGGGGGGGGGGTCAAAATTGGAAAATTTGCGTTACGTAATTTGTGTACGCCCCCTATCAGCCAATTGCCAACATGTCACATTTATCGCAGGAAAAGAGGCGAAGAAAAATAAATCAAATATAAGTTCAAGTCTTTTTTTATTTGCAATCTCGTTTCTTCCGTGACGTCAATCTCTCGTTCTTGGCTGGCTAGGACCCCAAAAATAAGTCGTTTGGTATTGTAAATATTTAAATAACAATAATATACTTTCGTTATAAATTTACTGTATTATGTATACAATAAATTGTTATGTATTTCATATACTACATTATAAATCGGCGTTTTTAGTATTTGTTGTTTAAATTCAATGTATGGTACATAATACACAAAAATACCAAATTCCTGGCTAGTTTAGTTTATGAGATAGACCCCGTGACAAAAATAGTCTAAAACTGACAACTTTGCCCCCCACCCCCCCCCCCCCCCAATCCCAATTTCTTTATTTCTGAACATAAAAAAGAAAAAAATAATCGTACCATACTCAATGAGCTTAAAAAAATGACACCACACATGTCAGGGCAAGAAAAAAAATTCTGCACCTTTTTCCTGTATGGGACTCCCATTGACAATAATTTAAGGGATTACGTGGGTTTGAACATTTTTTACAAACCATTTTTTTTAAATGCTATTATCTAATAATACACTATGTCTAGAATATTCTTCCAAAGTTTTAAGGTTGTTATGGGGGGGGTAAAAGAAATCGACAACTCGACGTATTTCGTGGGCTAATTACATTACGCTTATGGAAAGCTCCCGATCATTTTTCACTACATTATTAATATCTGCTAAGTGAATGTTACCACGGCGCTGAAAAAATAGGTACGGTTCGACTAATTATCGGACTAACCCTTGGTAACGTGAAAATGAGGATTCACAGTGCTGTTATAAAATTATTCATGTTTTTTTTTTATAGCGAATTTGTGCAAAAATCAAGCACACAAAATATTAGCCTGCAATCATGGCAACGTCGTAGACGGCACCAATGCTGCCTATCTTATCGGTATTCGGTAATTATGCCCGGGAACCTCTAACGAATCGGTCAGGATAATTAACAACGAATATTATTGGTACTTATTCTCTGAAGGCCTTAGGCCACAGTAACGGGTATAAAATCATGTGCAAATTTGACAAATTTTTTTCGTATGAAAGGTGATTCACTCATAAAATTAATTACACATCTATTTAGTATAAATATCAAGCTGTTAGAAAAAATATATATATATTTTTTTTCGATGTACGAAATGGCCGACCACTCGAAACTTCTCGAAACAGCTTTTTTCCAATTGGTGTGACAAATAACTTCAACAATTTTCACTCGATTTACTTCAAATTTAAAAGCTATGATCCTAATTGCATACGGAATTTCTGATTAATCGAAAACTTTTCATTTTATGAGCACCTATAACGAAATTTATCACTGAAAATTAATTTCTTAAGCTCAAGTACCTACAACTTTTAAATAAAACAATATTTTTTATATTCCTTTCGTACTGATCTAGGTATTCTAATGTAGATTGACAAGAATTTTTGTTTTTTGTTCTAGGCAAAAAATTGTGGGTGCTAAATGTCAGGCCGCAGAGCGCCTAAAGAAAGATAACAAAGAAAATCTTAGTAATCGGCCATTTTGTACATCGAAAGAAAAAATATATATATAACAGCTTGATATTCATACTAAATAGATGTGTAATTAATTTTATGAGTGAATCACTTTTTCCTGCGAAAAAAATTGTTGAATTCGCACATGATTTTATACCGGTCACTGTGGTCTAAGGCCTTAATTAGTAATAATTACTTAATATTAATTTGATAACTATGTTCAGAAATTATACATTTCTAGACATTTCTAGGGAAAGACAAAATAACGCATATTTTTTTTCATAAGTTTTTTTTAGCATATCGGAAAATTATTGAAGTTTTTGATTTCTTCGATATTATAGACAGCTTTAGTATACACTTTTTCTTTCCAGCGGAATTTTTTTTACTCGGACCGATATTCATTTTTGACAGCTCCTTGGGCCGATATTGAGGCTACGAACGGGGCGCATGTGTCTCTAACTTCGCGACACTTCTGTCAATCTGAGCATTACGATATACCACGAATTACGACGCTGCCAATTATTTTCGCGTTAACTGAGCGAGAGAAAGTTATAGAAAATCATTACACAAAGTAATGAAAACACTTAATGTAATCACCGAATGTCAAAAAATGCAAATTTTTACAAATAGATGTAGACAAATAGTTCGAAAACGCACGTTTAATATGACGATTATTTGAAAGCTGACAGTTGGTAACAGTCAATCGGCTCCGTGCATAGGGCATAGGCATAGAGCATAGGGCGCTCCCCTCGTACTTCACCCTCGACGGCTAACCACCTAACAACCTTAAGTCGATCAGAGTAAATGTCTAGGAGAGAGACTCGTTGGGAAAGACCGGCCGGGAGCGACGCAGATATATCGCATTTTTCTCAAAACACTATTTTCGTAGTCGGTGGACACGATTTTTCAAAAACTAATGCACCGATCTTATTGAAATTTTGCACATTTCTTCAAAATAGCATTGACTAGTGATTGGACGAAGGTTTTTTTTCGATTACAACTAATTTTACAAGGCTATACGTGGTGTAGGTTGTACGAAAAATTGAACTATTTTGCATACGACTCTGCCAAAAATTCAAACTTCAATTTTTTAAAATCCTTCGTGCAATCACGAGCTATACTTATCTACTAACAGAAAAAAAAATGGTTTTTTAATTTCAGATAAAGCTATCATGAGTTATTCTGACCACTGCGAGAACACTTCTTTTTTAAGGGTCTCCGGAAACCAGGTCCCACCGGCCAGATTCCCCCAATTTTTGGATGTTTTTTTAAAAAATATTGTTGAAAGTTTGCTTTTTTATGTGCTTAACATTTTGAATAAAATAATGTATATATTATAGGTTTAAAAAAAAGTGAAAATATTTCTTTGTTTGACTTCGAAACCCACGTTACCCCCTTAATTGAATTTATAATTCAATATTCGGTTTTGTGTCGACATTCTACACAAAATATCCAAATTCAATGTAATTAAGCGGTTAGGCCACAGTAACGGGTATAAAATCATGTGCGAATTTAACAATTTTTTTTCGTATGAAAAAGTGATTCACTCATAAAATTAATTACACATTTATTTAGTATGAATATCAAGCTGTTAAAAAATATATATTTTTTCTTTCGATGTACAAAACGGCCGACTACTAATATTTTCTTTTATCTTTTTTTAGGCGCTCCGTGGCGTGACATTTGGCATCCACAATTTTTTATCTAGAGCAAAAAACAAAAATTTTCGTCACTCCACATTAGAATACCTAGAGAAGTACGAACGGAATTTTAAAAATATTGTTTTATTTAAAAGTTGTAGGTATGACAACTTTTATGAGCAGTTGTGACAAAAAATTTCGTCACAACTGCTCATAAAATGAAGTTTTCGATTAATCAGAAATTCCGTACGTCCTGCTCTGCGAAATGCAATGACGAACATGACTTTTAAATTTGAAGTAAATTGAGTGAAAATTGTTGAAGTTATTTGTCACGTCAATTGGAAAAGGGCTGTTTCGAGAAATTTCGAGTAGTCAGCCATTTTGTAGATCGAAAAAAATATATATATATATTTTTTCTAACAGCTTGACATTCATACTAAATGGATGTGTAATTAATTTTATGAGTGAATCACTTTTGCAAACGAAAAAAATGGTCAAATTCGCACATGATTTTGTACCCGTTACTGTGGCCTGAGGCCTAAATAGGGATCTGTTTTGCCCTTTGGGTATGGAACCCTAAAAATGATCAACCAGAACCGTTGACTAGCATTGCCACAAATGAATTTGTTCTGTTCAAATTGATTAGAATGATCCGTGTCTTACATTGTAACTGCCACTGTGTTTCAACAGGTTATCGGGACAATCCTTGCGTCCTTGCAGCTGGGAGCATGCAAGCAAAGCTTCTATCGAACGTCGAAACGCATCCTTATTTAAGGACGAAATCATTCCGCGTCGTTCCTTCGTCAGCCATGACGACAGCGTGTGGCTTGAAAAGTAACAGTGAATATATTGAATCCCAAAAATAACTGTATATTTCTTTTTTCTGACACTCCGATTACCTGCACGTGGGATCTCGAGAAACACGAATTGATGAATCCCAAAACAATTTCAGTTTTGTGTAGCCCGGCTTCTCTTCTAAAAGCTGTAAAGCAAGGTGGAAAGCATATATTATCGGCAATGTTCAAGTAACACAGACAACAATCAATCATAGTTAATAATGCAGAAGGGATTGAATCACATCGACCAACTCGTAGCTCGAAGGAAAGCAGATAATGATGTTCACATCAAATTCTTCTGTTTTGCCGACTTTCAGACCTTTGTAATAGTTCTCGACGAAGAAGAAACCCGCATACAGTGAACGGAACCATGAGTTTTCCACTTTCACTATGGTGAGAACATCTTCAAGTATCTGAAAGCAGGCCGCTAAAATAAATATCTACTCATTTGGCTTTACTTCAACGAGGGCTAAATCTGATGCAAGGAACCTCTTTGAGAACCCCTTTGTGCCTCTCGTATTGTTCATCCCTTGAGCATATACACTTGTCGATCGCTTGCAAGATCTTTTCTTCGCGCAATTTTTCCGCTTTCACATTGGTGCCCATCCTGACGTAGCTCTCACGGAGAGCAAGGGCAATGTCACAAGCGAAACTTAACAAAAAGCATACACGTGGGCGAATGTTCGTCGACGCTTTTTGGGCTGTACGCGGATGAAATATTGTGCCACGTTGAAAGAAACTTCGATTAAAACGAAAGTGAAATCGCTAACTGATAATTGAGATTCTTTTTATCATTTTTTAGCTGCAAACCTGAGTCACTTGTTGCTGCGCAAAATTAGATTGTATCAGGGAAGATACCGTAATCGGAGTTGATAACGTAATCTCTCTTTCACCCGTATTCATAGTCGTTCCTTAAGAAATAAGGCCTCCTTGTTCTTTGTTCTGAACAAAGAACAAGGAATAAGGATTGCTCAAGGTACATCTATGAATACGGGTGTTTGTCTTCGAGGAGCTGACGAACGTGCGTGATCGCGTCGGCATCCGTAAACGGGGTTGAAAAGAGATAAGACCGTGACTAGAGACAAAGAGATATTACGCGGTATTCCCCCGTATAAACGAAAGGGTTCTTGGTCTCAGTTGGGCCCCGGTTCTTCAGGAGTGCCAATATGGCCGTATGTTTTGTAACTTCATTGGCCAGTGTTTGAGCCGCTGTCTGATTCGCGCTTGCAGCGTTCATAGCATGCTTGCGGCTGATCTGTTTCGTTCGATTGCAACGGTTATCGCGCTGTGCGCGCGTACAACGCAATCGGGTATTTTATTTGACTCATGTACGGAAAGCGTTTTAAGACGGAATGACACTTCATCGCGGTCGGTATGGTAAAAACAATTATAGATACCCAAATATCTCTGAAGCGGCTCTTCAGATCCCGTCGAAACTTTGCCAAACGACGGCAAATAGATAGACAAACAGCTGTCTGCCCCTCAAATTTTATTAATTTGAGAAGAAAAAAACGTAGATTGGCTTATGATAAGCCAATCTATGTTTTTTTTCTCAAATTCAGAAAATTTGAGGAACAGACAGCTGTTCGTCTATCTATTTGACGTCATTTGGCAAAGTTTCGACGGGGTCTGAAGAGCGGTTTCAGAGATTTTTGGGTATCTATAATTGTTCTACCATACCGACCGCGATGAAGTGTCATTCCGTCTTAAGTTAGGGCAAACGGCGCATGC
Organism: Ophion obscuratus; assembly: GCA_964007375.1. Taxonomy (NCBI): domain Eukaryota; kingdom Metazoa; phylum Arthropoda; class Insecta; order Hymenoptera; family Ichneumonidae; genus Ophion; species Ophion obscuratus. The sequence goes on from OZ023312.1 coordinate 79,951,313, forward strand.
GTTGCGTTCAGGAGGGACAAGGACGGAAGAGCTATTTCTCTCTTCGTCGCACCGTCACTTCCCCTTGCCGTCACGCACCAAGCGGCAGAAATCGGAATAAAAAACAGAACCGCTAAGGGTGCCTAGCCTCCATGGCAAATACAGTAGAACCTCGCTTATCCGAGGTAATGTGGGGAGAATGTACCTCGGATTAGTGACATCTCAGATAATACGGGAAACAGTAGCAATATAGGACCATTCCACGCATAGGCATAGCAGATTTTTCCGTTTCATCCGAGATTCTGCGTATTATCCGAGAATGCACCTCGGATAATACGCAGAAATCGAAGGTCGGATAAACGAGGTTCTACTGTACCAGCAAATACGATAAACACACAATATTCGAACAATTTGGGAACTGTTAAAATCGAATTTTCGAGACACACCAGCCTGCTTGCAGTGTGCTTGCAGCGTTCATAGCAGGGAGGCTAGAGTGGGAGCAGTCCGATCTCTTATGGAGAGACTTGAAAAAAGTGGCTACAAACATGTGGTCAAAAAGTGATGGCGCCACTATTGCTAAGACATCGAGAAGTGAGCTGCGTGTGACAGAGACGGCACAAGTAAATAATGAGAAGTGAGCTGTGCCTAAGGCAGCATGATACTTGAGAAGTAGGCTGCGTGCGAGAGAGATGGAAAATGATATATAGCCAGACGCGCGCAAAACTTATCCCCTCTCTAGCCTCTTACGCGCCCATCACACAATCATAGTAGCGCGTGTCCGTGAGCGAGCGACGCTCGGACATCTTCGGAAAGAGCCGAGCGCGCCGAAGTTTCCCGACCGCGCCTTCGGCAGCTACACCCACGCATGGAAGCTGAGCACGTTCATGTGCGACCAAGCCGAAAGGAAGGCTTCGAGAGAAAAAACAGGGGACAGTACGGCAGTCGGATTTTTGTAATTTTTCTTACTCATGGTACGCGAAGTTCAGAGCTCGAATATTAATATCCCAAAGCAGTTTGACGCCATATTCAGAAATTTTCGAGAAAATTGACTTTGAAGTTTGCGAGCGCACTCTTATCCCACAAAGATGCAACGATATTCGAACCGGGCTCGTGGCGTACCCGGTAGCGCTCGAGTCTAGTAATCGCGGGGTCGCTGGTTCGAGTCTCACTTCGAATTTTTTTTTTTTTTTTTTTTTTTTCATTTTTTCTAAATGAAAAAACGCAAGTCATATTTTTAATTATCTCTTGATTATAAACATACATTTTCAAGTATCAATATTTATAACCAACAACATTTTTAGGATGAAAATGAAAAACGTCGGGTAAGGAATTGAATACTTTATTATTCGGTCTGTATTCGTTTGTTTTATACATCGGGTGTAATGTTACACGAGCCAAAGTGATAACCATCGCAAAAACAAGGAAAACAGTCATTTTCACGGCATCTCGCACACCGTACAAACGCTGCATTGTTACAATCGCAATTTTTTTCAATACATCGATCGGAAAACAAACTTCATTCACGTTCATGAAGATTTCTCTTTGATCGCAAAGTTTCGAAGCAAACCACGCATATCTGATCATGTTATTGAAGACCGGAGAACACACCTGATGATGAACAATAGAATGAATTTTTATGCAATCTTCTCTATCATTAATTTCACGTCCTTGTTCAATCAGATAGGCGCAGTTCTGCAGACGCTTTATGCAATTTTTTACTTGGCGGTGAAAATACACATTACAAGGTTGCACTAATGGAGTGCATTTTGGTGGAATTACCTGCACCGTGCAAGTAGGCAGACGCCTGTCATTTCGAAACACCTCATTGTACATCACGATATAGGTTTGGCCTCCCCAGGAATCGATAATTCAGAAAAACTTTGCTTTTTTACGTAGGGTTTCAAAACGTTGATTAAAAAATCTTTGTATAACTTTGTAGTCAATTTTCCCGATTTCGATGACGTGACTACGACGTTTCCGTATTTTTTTAGGTACTCGTCGACCGATTTTTGAACTCTGGGACCGAATGAACCTGTTGTTTCTTGTAGGCATACGAACACCAGGGGCAACAATTTTCCTGATAGGGTGACAGACCACTGCGCAGTATAGGAATGGGTGACTTTATTCATATTCTGCCGCCTTACCAGCACTACTTTTGATCCTTTGGTCGCCAGAGTTCTGTCGAACGTCGACTGGTATTGGCATCCTGAAAAAAAATAGAAAAGGAATAAATTGAAAATACTATATACGAAAGTCTACATTAATTTATTATGGAAAATGAGAACAAATTTTGAATACCTCTTTGGTCTGTATTAATGACGAAATCGGGACCAAAGTTTGGTATGACATCACGAGGAAGACGCCGTATCCCTTCCACCCGTTCTGGAATTCCCAGAAATCTTTTGTGCACAAGCAGCTGTGCCCGCTTCGCAGGTAGTTGATCAGGACAAAGGCAAACGATGTACGCAGAACTGTTATTCACAATATCGACGGTTGCCAAAGCAAGCGTTATATTCACATATTTCAACATTTATTCTTCTATTTATATTCCTATTAATCTATGTACAAGGGAGTTTATGTAAATATTATTACTGGATATTTTTACGTCGCCTATTCGCAATTTCAAGCAAGAGATAATCAAAAATAAGACGCATTTATCATTGACAATTATAATTACATATATGTGAATTAGCATAGATTTTATGATTTTTATCCCGGGATTATTTATTTATTCTGTCTGTAGTGGTTGTTGGCTCTGAAATTTATTTATTTATACTGAAAAAATGATAAAGGCTGTTAAAGGCTTTTAACAGCCTTTATCATTATGTGGCTTATGAAACGACAATTTACTTTTATTATCCGTCTTGCACCCTGGAACACAGCAGAGTCGCCAGTAATTTTCCGCTTTTAAAGTTTTCTCCATTGCTATCAATGTATTTACAAAGTTGAACATACTATTGGAGCTTCCGCCTTAGGCCGCGAGAGGCGCCACGACTTTTGGGGCTCGTGAATAAAGGGCCGTAAACATGATACGATTTTTACAGTCGTAATTTTTCGTTAAAAGTTTGGTAACGTGGCTTGAAATGTTACCAGTATACTGGGATGTATTTTTACGTGATCATAGACGAAAATCAATCAATTGTTAATCATCCGGGTTCGTGAAAAGAATACCTTAAGCAATCATTTGTGGCGTGATTAATTTAAGCGTAGATTCAAAAACTTGCATTCACCGTTTGTTTTTTTTTCTTAGCCCAGTGACTATCATCAGACTCTTGGGCGACGATACGATAGAGGAGGGCATGTACGAGATAGCACAAGAGAAATTAAATCTCGAGCAAAAAATCACCGGAAACGAAGGTGGGTGTTGGCTTGATCATTTATGAATTTAATAAACTATGGTTCGAATGTTGGACGTGCGTCTGCAGCGTTCTCCCATGAGAAGCAGTAGCGCTGGCCCGGGCTAATATTCCGATGGATGAACCATTGAGTGCACTCGTGTGCAAAGCTGGGCAGAAAATACGTTAATTCATTAATCGTTATTTACCGAAGTTAACATATTGCTTAACGATTTAACTTTTAAGTTAAATTAAAAAATTATTAACGGTTTGATTAACTTTCGTTAAGGCGGGATATACATTTAGACAGGAAAAAAATAAGCAATATTCAGCGATTTTTTAAACTAAGAAATAATTATTCTACAATTATCAAACTTCAGGTATACTTCAATAGTATATTCAAGTATACAAAACAATTTTTTTAAATTAATTCATGATCAAAATGACGGAGCCGTTGCAGAGTGTTACAGCAAACTTGCTGCGGGAATGGCGAATCGGCGTGCAGTCTAGCTTCCCGTAGACTTTGATTTGCAAAAAAGTTCAAACATTTTTTCACTTAGAACATGTATAGTTTCTACGTGACGGCAATTAAAATGAAGAAAATGCAAATTTAAGAAAATGGCACGCGTTTACAAAAAAAAATCAACATTTCACGCAATATTTCTGTAAAATGTGGATTAAAAAAGTAGTTTTTTTCCAATTTTTAAAAAACAATTCTCGACAGGTAGAAGGTACCAATATAATCAATATTTGTACCAAGTTTCAACTCAATCGCCTTAATAGTTTTTGAGTAATCCTGCACGCCAATTTCGATAATGCAGTTTTGAGAAAAACGCCTTTGAAGTTCATGCCCGCTCCGAATCCGAGCGTAATTCGTAATTCGTAAACGTTTGAAGTTTTTCGGATTTCACTTTGAAACTTTAGGAAAATATTCCACATATACAGGGTGAGGAACATACACTGTTACCGAGCAATAGCTCTCAACCTGTTGATCATAGCCAAAAATGTTTCAGACAAAAGTCTCAGTGTTCGAGAAGGCCGTCATACTGGAGCACCCTATTTTTTTATCGGTGGAGGCGCTGAAGCTACGCTAAGCTCAACTCCACTTTTTTAAATGGAATGGTACATTTTTTCACCCATCTTGTGGAGCACCTTAAGCCGCATAAAAAACATTGGGCGGTCAAAGTTGTTCAAGGTCATTCAAGGTCACCTATTTAGATTTGTATCATCGATACTGACCTTGAATGACCTTGAACGACTTTGACCCTCTGATGTTTTTTATGCGGCTTGAGGTGCTCCACAAGATGGTTGGAAAAAATATACCATTCCATTTAAAAAAGCGGAGTTGACCTTGGCGCCTGTACGCCTTCAGCGCCTCCACCGATAAAAAAAAATAGGGTAGTCCAGTATGACGGCCTTCTCGAACACTGAAACTTTTGTATGAAACTTTTTTGGATATGCTCAATAGTTTGAGTGCTTTTGCTCTGTAACACTTTATGTGCCTTACCCTGTATAGTTCTATCGTTTAAAAAAAGAAAAAAAGAAATTGATTTTTTGATCGTTGTAAATGTATATCCCGCCTTAAGGCGAAGTAGATGATCTACCACGTGACATATGAGTGCGAGAGAGATACAGTCCGACCTCCGAATAAGAAACTTTCCCCACTTTCTCACTCGAGCGCTTCCCCCACTCCGACTCGAACTCCGAGCTCGAGAATTTTGTGCGCGGAACCTCTGGTCAAGAAACCAGCCTGGCAGAGATTGTTCGGGCAGAATAGAGTGAACGTATAGTGATTGATGTGTGCATGGGTACGTGAGTGTGTGTGTGTGTGTGTGTGTGTGTGTGTGTGTGTGTACGCGCGCGCGTGCGTGCGTGCGTGCGTGTGTGTGTGTGTGTGTGTGTTTTTTTTTTTTAAAGAGGTTTAGCGGGAAAATGCCTGCGCACCGTAGCAAATAATTGCCGTGTGTCGGGCTTGCACCGACTAAAAACCCCCGTTCCTCTGTGGCCTTACAAATTCTCCCGCGGGACGACCGCTAGGTATTACATCGCGGGAGAGGCCTTAGCCGTAGCTCTTCCTACAGTGGTCAGACGACCTTACATCCCCCGTTCCACTCGAGATGGTATGAGTGGTTTAGGGGTTCGTGTCGCTGATTTCATCTATGACTGCCTGGTCTTCCGGCGTCGTCTTCTTCCTCGCGCGTTCTGCACGTCGCAACTCCTTCATTACTGCGACAGCATAAGCCGATACAGCTGTCCATGCGTCTGCTGACTTCAGCATCAACTCAACCAGGTTATCCGGGGTGATGCGTGTCTCCAGCTGATCCTCGACTATCGCGCGAGAGGCACTAAACCGTGGGCATTGGAACAATGCATGTTCAGCGTTCTCCTCGACTGCTACACATGCTGGGCAGTCCGGGGAATCTTCATAATTAAACTTATAGAGATAAGCCCGGAAGCAGCCGTGTCCTGAGATCACTTGAGTGAGATAATAGTTGAGCTCCCCATGTAGACGGGTCACCCATATCTCCACCTTCGGAATTAGTCGATGTGTCCACCTTCCCTTGGTAGAGGCATCCCACATCGTCTGCCACTGGTTCAAACTGGTTGCTCTCGCTTCTGTCCTTGCACAACTGGGATTTCTAGCTCCCTTCTGCTGGTACATCGCTCTACGCTCCTCAGCGAGCACCTCAATGGGCAGCATTCCCGCGATAACGTTGATAGCGTCCTCGGAGACAGTGCGAAATGCACAGGCTACCCTCAAGGCGCTGACGCGATACGTTGCTGCAGCCTTCCTGCGGTACTCCTGGATTTTCAGTGCGTCAGCCCATATGGGTATGCCATAGGTGAGCACTGAGGTCGTCACTGATGACAGCAGTTTCCTCCTCTTCTGTCTGGGGCCACCAACATTAGGCATGAGTCGCGCCAGTGTGGTAGCCACCCGAGCGGCCTTTCTGCTGATCTGCTCGGTTTGCTCTTTGAAGTTCAGCCTCGCGTCGAGAATCACACCCAGGTACCGAATGAACGGTTGGGATGTGATTTCGGTGTTTCCAACCCTGAGCGTTACCGTTTCCATCACCTTCCTGCTGGATACGAGGAGTACTTCTGTTTTGTGGGCTGCAAGCTGCAGTCCAACAGAAGACATCCATTCCTTTATCTTGGCGAAAGCTTCGCCGAAGAGTGCGGTGATTTGCTCCAGGAATTTGGCGATGACAATCAGCGCCGCGTCATCTGCAAACACTACGACGGACACTCCTTTCGGCAATTGCAATAGCAGCAGATCATTGTACATGATGATCCACAGAAGCGGTCCAAGTACAGAGCCCTGAGGAACTCCTCCAGTCACCCTATACGTCTTCGGTCCATCCTCTGTGTCGTACATGAGCCACCTATTACATAGGTAACTCGCCACTATTCTCCGGAGGTACCATGCTACACCTAATGTTTTTAGGGCATCCATGATACACTTCCATATCGCCGAGTTGAAAGCGTTTTTGACGTCGAGAGCGACAACTGCGCAGTACTTCTTGGACCCTCTTGTCCATCGTTTACCCGCAGTCGACTCCTGCGCCTGCTTCACCACTGTGTTAATGGCATCCAGCGTAGAGCGCTCCTTTCTGAAGCCAAACTGGCCCTCCGCCAGTAGAGGGTCCACGAACTTCTCAATCCTGTTATGGATGATGCGCTCGAAGATCTTTCCGGCGGTATCCAGCATACAGAGCGGACGATAGGATGAAGGTTCGTCCGGCGGCTTCTTCCCTTTCGGGAGGAGCACTAGCTTCTGCCACTTCCACTTGTCCGGGAAGATTCCTTCCTTGAGACACCCATTGTACATGCCCAGGAATATTGCCGGTGCCAACTTGATCGCTGCCTTGAGTGCGATGTTGGGTATCCCATCCATACCGGGGGCTTTATTGTTGCCCACCCTGGCAATCGCCGTAAGAAGCTCTTCTTCAGTAATGGCTGGGATGTCCTCATCGACGTCCTCCGCGAGCTGGTAGTCCTCCTCGGGTTGCTCAGGGAACAGATGTGTAACAATCTTTTCCAGCAGGGCTGCGTCTACAGGCGATGGCATCGGCTGGCTTTTCAGCCGAGTCATTACTACTTTGTATGGCCTGCCCCAGGGAGCATCTTCCACCTCGCTGAGCAGTTCGCCCCAACTTTCAGCTTTACTCTGCTTGATAGCTTTTTTAAGCTTCAAGCGCGCCTTCCTGTGCTGTTCTTCCAAATCGGGGAACGAGCGTTTGCCTCGAGCTCGTTGCGCTCGGCGGCGAGTTCGATGACACTCCCTTCGGAGGCCGGCAATTCGTTCGCTCCACCAGTGTACCGCTGGTCGGAAGTCGACATCACGTTTCCGTGGCATTGTGGCATCGCATGCTTCGGTGACCCTCTGCATGACCACCTCGACCTTTTCGGTTGCACTTTCTGCTGCGAGGGGGCTGGTGTCAAAAGTTTCACGAAACAAGTCCGCGTCAAACATTTTCGCTTTCCAGCCCTTCCCGTTTGTCTTCGGTGCCTTCGCTATTCTGCTG